>JAGKRU010000139.1:0-63182 GCA_022884055.1 Russula griseocarnosa
AAGAGCAGGACGTCGCCTGATGCTGCCCCTGTGGAAGACGGCTGAGTGGGGTGGTGTTTGTGGGTGATATGGGAATCGGTGCAGGTAAGGGGACTGGAGAGGGATACGCGAGGTATGAGTTGTCAGCGGACGGGAAAGGGCGACAATGGCTTCGGGGTTAGGTGTCGTCTCGATAACGTGCTGAACGACGCATGTTGGATATGTCATAAATGTAGATTTCAGCCTCCAGAACGATGACCAGTGTCTTTCGGTTCATTTTTACGGCGAGAATTGATGAGGGGAAGAGAAGTTCGCAAATCATAGATTGTCGCTGTGGTGCAATAAAATGAACACGGAAAGAGTCAAACTGGATGGCGGGAACGTACTTTTGGTGTTGACGATTTTGTAGTTTCCGTGGACTTGATGATGGCTGGTCCGCCGCACCACGAGAGCAATAAGTGAGGTAGAAAAGCATTTCTACTTATCCCGCGTGCACCGTCGTCTGATTCGAAGGAGTCAAAGTTCTAGGAAATCGAATGAGACATGGATCAAACGCACTCATAGTATACACTCGGCCAAAAGGGTCGCAATTTGTGATGCTTATAACCTTTGCGTGTACCAACGGAGATACATCTTGGAGAAGCAGTAAGGCATGCACGGTTCTAGAAAGGAAACGGGTACAACACGTGAAGTCCTGGTTGAAGTTTGCGAAGAGCATCGAGTTGGTGCGCTGCATGATGGCTATGAAGGCTGCTGACATTAGAACAGCAAATAACAAAGAACAGAGAGCGCACGAGGTAGCCCCTAGGGAGAAAGGACCTATACTCTCTCGTGGATGATGATGCTCGGTGTGTAGAGGACAGTTACGAGTAAAACACAGATGGTCGCGCGTGTAAGTAGAGACGCAGCCAGGAAAGGAATGACCACTGTTTATGTAATCCGAGCTCAACTCTGGCTATCATCTGAGTGTGGATCAACTTTTCGGTGCCTCGTGGTGGTAGCGCCAGGTTATGATCTTTGCTGTCGGTAGCTCCGATCGTCTAGTCAAGTAGACGATTTTGACCTTCCAGAAGTCTTCATCTGAGCAGAGAAACTCCGTACGCACGTAAGTATGTGAACTTCTACGATTTTCCTTTCAGACTTTCTTAGCGTAATTGGGTGTTCGGTTTGCCACATTCGTCAGTTAAGCGCACACCAGGCTACAACAAGATGTCCTTGACCCTTCCACTTCGGACAACACGGGCCCTCTGGGGACCCCAGACCTAGTGCCCTCTCCAAACTGCGACGATGAGAAGATACAAGAGAACAGGACTCTCGCATTCATGGTATACAGGGAGGTCTGGATGAGTTCAACCAATGGAAGGTAGAGAACTGCAAGGAGGAGCTTCGTCAGCTCAAGCAACCCTTACCCCTCCACACGTCGCAGAATCCGCAAGAGGTTGGCGTCGGCCTTCCGCAACCGACTTGGACGCCAGCGAGCCTGGAGACGTCCGAGATCATCTACATCTGCGACATGGAGGATGACATCCCGCTCGATATGAGAAGCGCCACCGTGCTCGCGTGCGAAGACGTCTCCTTGGAGCTCCCACCAGACTTTGAGCCACACCCACCCTACGAGTCGTGTACCGCTCCGTGCAAACAATCGCTCTCCGCGTGGGAAGCGCTGCCTACGAAGAGCTATAACGCGCCATTCGTTCCCTATGCTGACTCGGATGATCCCAACTGGAATATTAGAATGTATCTCCATCAGTTTGACGGCTTTGCCTGGGAAAAGCTTGCAGATCCAGATTGTAAGCGGTTACATCTTTCCTTTGGGTTGGTTGAATCATGTGGTCTCATTAATTGCCGCTCCAATAACAGTAGAGGTGATTCAATTCGAGCTCTACGCCGCTTGCACTTTCGACACGGACTGCCACTCGAAGATATAGATGTCACAGGCGTCCTTCCCGGGTTGCGTCGGTCCAATCGGGATGGTTTGATTTACCAGATGACGCAGCGGTGTGTTGTGATTGCATCTGTGTTGATGTTCCCACCTCACTAAATGCGGCTGCGTTCCCTTAGAGACGAACTATTCTGGTCTCAGATGATGGGCGTCGCTACAGACGGTTCCAAGCGGCAAGTGTTCAACTTGCGCGCGCACGAACCGGATGTGAATGACCTCCGCGGGCGCATTGAATCCATAATTCCCTACTTTTGTCCAAATTCTTCCTGTATCCATGTGAATTGTCCGCTCCATCGTAAGGGTTTCATCAGGCTCGCGCTTGCTTGCAGGCAGGTTGACCATGCTTGTCACGAAATTTGCAGAAAAAGACTTTCCTTTCCCTCCTGCGGCTGTACCACGAGTTATGAGCAACGCTTATCCGGAAGGCGCGTCTTGCGGAGGATTTTGCTTTCGAGAAATTGACGACACGTTTCGAGTAATTCTCAGTTGTTTCTGGTCCAAGCGTCACTAACATGGTACCAGGAGGATAGTGTCCAGTGGAGAGTTCCGAGGTTGATGAGCTCCGCTGCATTCTGGAAATCATACCGATACAACCCCCTGTGGCTTAGCGAAACTCGTCAGGAGACCGTGTCGAGAGGTTATTTGAGTTTCCAATCGGCCGTATTATAACCATTGAGTGCAGAACAGGTGTTCATCGAGCGTCGTCGTTTCATCCCCGACGAAAAGATATACCCAGAGTCGTCGCAACGCGGTATAGCTGGAAAAAAGTGAAATACAGTGCGTGGTATTACAGCTGGTTCCTCATGGCATTGCAAGAACACTACTTTGTAGGAGATAATTTCAAGGAATCTACCTCTAAAGGAGAAAATCTTATGACAGTATATGTCCCGTATGTATAATTATGTGGATTGCATGGTTTGTAGTTGACCTTGTGCATAACATAGGCCTGGCCCATGTTCCCATATTGGGCCTTGTGATAAAAACAACGAAAACTGTATCTGCGCCCAAGAATCTGTCCACTGTACACGCAACTGCCACTGTGGCCTAACCTGTTTGCCTCGAATCTTACCAAATTTCATCCTTTCTCCTAACCGCACATCTAGGTAAACATCGCTGGAGGGGATGCCGCTGCAGTAAAACCTCGAATAAGAAGCCGATACGGACCTGTGTGACAGATGGGAGGTGTAGCTGCCGTGCAATGGGCTGGGAGTGTGACCAACAGTATGCGAATGCGACAACGAGGTGCACGTCTCCAAAAAACGAAAACGTATGTTATTTTGTGGTCATTGAACTGATTGTGCGTCTTTTGATTGACTGTGAGGCAGCGGCTGGGCTCAAGTCAAAGCAGACGAGATTAATACGGCCCGATGGCGAGCATTTTTGTCAGAATTCAGACATTCAGCGCGGGCTTTCTGCTGTGCGTGATAATTTCAAAGTGACATCTGCGTTACTTACTAACATATAATCAAAGGAGCTTGAAATCAAGCGCGCAGAATATGGCCTGGGTTGTTTTGCAGTGAAAAGGATCCGCAAAAATCAGTTCATAGGCGGTAATAGTTTCCTGTTCTCCCTTCATGTGTCTCTGTTCACGTTTAGATGTAGAGTATATCGGTGAACTGATTGCAGCTGAAGATGACAAGAGAGAGTATGGCCATAATCACATTTATTTCCTGTTTATTCGCCTGAATCGCGCGATGTCGTCTTGTCTACAGAATGTTGCGAAAACATATCCGCTTGAATTACAGCTTTACACTCAATTCCGATTATCATATCGACAGCGCGCGCGTCGGGAATGAGACGCGTTATATCAACCACGGGTCGGACGAAGATGGGACGGCAAATTCTGGGCGAGAAGTGCGCTACTGCCAAAATTAGTTTTCAATATATTCCCACTGATTTTCTGATCTAGCAACACTCGTACATGGCGAGCCTCGCATCACATTATATGCTAGTAAGTCGAGTCGAAGCTTTCCGGGTCGTCATTATTAAAAAATGACTGGAATACGACAACTCACAGAGCGAGACATCATGCCCGGTAAAGAGATCCTGTTTGATTATGGGGACTCATATTGGTCTTGGTAATCATCGATACCAAGACGGCCGTTGCCGAAACTGTATTTCCATCGCCAGATTCTGTGTATTGTCAGACGTTCGGGTTTACTGTAAGGAAACTGGGATATGTTCGATGGCGGAGTGTAATTCACGAAATTTGAACTTGAAAAGATTTCTCCGTCCTCTGCGTGCACTTCCGTATTCTGACGATGAATGTGAAGGACCGACCAGTCCGGGCTCTCACGGTCATTTATCTGAAAGCCGCACTCATCGCTGCAATTGCAATGAATAGTTTGAAAAAAGACCGGAAAGGGCCAAAAGTAACCAATTTCTTGCAAAAAGTTGATTTTTGGCATCTTGTTAAATGTAAAAAGGGTCGAAAAAGCTGCAAAACGTCATACGCTTACTACAGTAGTCGTTCCGTCATATGAGTGAGTGTCAACGATTTCCCGCTCTTTCGTCGTCAGCGTTCGGTCGTCAGCGTCGGGTAGCCCGGCGCCTCCCGCGCTCCCATCCATGGCAGATTCTTTCACTCCCAATATCGCACCCCAAACAGACAGCTCTGGCAACGCGCCAGAACAGGCACAACAGCAGCCTGACGCGACGGAACCGGTGCCCATCACAGAACGAGAAGTCGGCGAATACCGGGAACAGGACCGCTATCTCCCTGTAAGCCCTCCTCCCACGTCTTCCCCTCCCTCATTTCTCATTAGAACATGCTCCATGGTTATGATGACCGCTTTTTTCGCCGTTTTGGCCGCCATCGCTTAAAAAAGATTGCAAATGTTTCGCGTATCATGAAGAACGCCATGCCGCCAACGACTAAAATCGCGAAAGATGCCAAGGAGTGCGTGCAGGAGTGCATGTCCGAGTTCATCAGCTTCATCACGTCCGAGGCGGCCGAGAAGTGCCAGCTTGAGAAGCGAAAGACGATCGGCGGCGAGGATATTCTCTATGCGATGGTTTCGCTGGCTTTGAGAATTATGCAGAGACTCTAAAGATCCACCTTGCAAAGCTCCGCCAGGTGCGTTACACGTCATCCACCCCTTCTTCTAACTTGACTGACTGTATACTGGCTTTGTGTGTTCTATTTTCTTTTCCAGCATCAGTCGGCGGGTTCGTCTAGTGGAAAAGTTGACGAGAATACGGAAGCGTACGCAGAAGACGAAGTGTAACATAACCGACGAACTTTGAACCTGAGAAATTATCTTTTTTTTTCGCTGGAAAATATCCAACCACCTCCGTAACCTGAACATCTGACAATGCAGTCTGGCGATGGTAATAACAGCAACGGGTTGTTTTGGACATTAAGTAACCTGGGCATCTCTTCAGTTCAATGTGGTGTTCCTGCAAACTCTACGGGCGGGGTCACGAGCGCAGTGAGGAAAAGAGAACGCTGGATGACAAGCAGAGTGGCAATTTCGCTATTACTCGGATCCTCTTCTTTGTCGGATACGATGAACTGGGACGCAACAGATGGGAAAGCCTGATGAGAGGTGGTGGCTGCCTCCGCTAGTTGCGCATCACACTGCAAGATTCAAGGTGAGTACTTATTGTTACAACAATTCAGAATATTTTTATACTGTTAAAACCTCACACCCATCCGCAGTTTGATTTCCTTCACAATCTCAAGATACGCATCCAGCGCGCCATCTCATCCACGGATTTCCCGACTTTTCTCTCAAGTCTTTCTCACGTCCCAACGCAGGCCTCATGAACCCGAATAAATGTCCTTTGACCACGCTGGTATATGGAGACCAGTGTCGAACGAGGGAAGTGTAAGAGACCCAGGCGTTGTACAGTTGTCTGACGGCATCGGCAACAGTGAAATGTCGGTGTGATAGAGAACTTGAAATTTGCAGTTCGCAAAAATGGGAGCACGGACGGCGGCTATTGAGGGCACGTATTTTTTCAGGGTTCCTGCACTAAACTTGTCAGCACAAGCTTATTGGATGAATGCACAGTATGTTACGGTACAGTATCATACATGTTGACTTGTCAGCAAGCGGAAAGGCGTGTGAAAGTTTGCAAGTGTTTTGGTATTTTTGTTGGCGCCGACCTCATCTCACTCATCCCGTCATCCCGTCCTTTGACACAAAAATGGCTACAGGATCGAGAAAGAAATACGCTCTTGATCTAAACGACATTTTGGCGTTTCCAAATGGCAATAACATTCCTCATATGCCACCTAATACAGAAGAAGGCGAGAGCTGGGTTATGCTTCTTGAGGTAGGTTTGCTGTCTCTCCAGTTTCAAACGCTGTACTTTGTGATAACATGTTGCGAAAAGATAAAGGATTTCCCTTCTTCCAGACAGATATATTGGACGGTCGACATCACGGGTAAATTGTTTAGGGTTGTGATGAATACCTCAAATCCGTCTCTCGATACTGTCAAGTACAAGCGCGGTTATACTATGTGTATTCTGAATGCACAGCCGCTGTTTGGGGCGAATGACCAGTTCTACTATAGGGTGGATGACATCAATACAGTGGAGGTGCGCTTCTCAAATCGTTTCTTGTCCGACTCATAATGGCCATCCTCGTTCAGTTGCTTCCTATCTCATTGGCTAAGCTCTGGGAACTCAACAACAGCCTCAGAATGCGCAGTGATGCGGGACATCTTCGTGGGTGTCTGTCTTGCGGAAATGTTAGCCGATTAGGTTGTGCAAAGTGCCGTAGTCGATATTGTTCTACGGTGCGTATCTCTCGACTTTGCAATAGCATGAAAACATTCTTATGAGTAATTTACTAGGAATGCCAAGCTGCTGATTGGCCCCAACATAAGCTTGATTGTAGAGCTTTAGGCGTTCTTCATCGCTATAATCGAACGGACTGGGGCTAGTAGGTTATGGGTGCTCGCATCCTCTGTGGCACATCGCATGGTGACAGAGATTCAAGGAGTTTTGAGAACAGGCCTGGAGGCCTTTCAGGATTGTCGAAGTTTGTTTCATCGCCGCTTCAGGGATGGGATAAAGGATTAGTTTTATGTCCCGGGGTGTCCCAATAATTCTTGAACCCGCATTTTACTTTACGATACCGAATAAACATGCATATGTGGTAGAATTGAGGCCAATTCAGGGGTTTCTGGAGGAGCAGAGCGCGAGCGCTTGCACTTTACATGTGATTCTTAGGCGGCGCCAAGCGCATACGTCTAGCGAGTCGCGCCGCCACCTACTGTATAGCTCCGTATCTCATGCCACTCACGCTCGTCGACTCTCGCCCCTGGAAGTGTCTCAGGGCTATCGCCTTTTCTTTGCAAGCCCTGTCAATATGCCCCCATTTTGTTGTTCCCCGCGCACCGCGCGCGATCATGCCTAGTCGTAATTTACTTTGCTTTCACATCTAGAACACTCGTTTTCAAGTTGTTAGTATAAAGCGTTGTGCATGGGAATAATAAGAGTGCGTGTCGATTTCCACTCCCTTGCGTGCCCATGTGCTTCTGTCAAGAAGTGGGGCATCCCGCTGCTCCCGCGACAGTCACGTCCCGGATCTCTTCCCGTTCTCCCGCTGCTTTAGTTCAATAAGGAAGGGTGGTGTCGTGAATGATGTTACAAAAATTTTGTCAGTTCTTGGATTGAATGGATGGCCCGATGACGAGTTATTAGTCAATACAAGCCAGTTAATTACAATAAGAGTGGTTCTGAGGGGAGAGATCGTTTTGCAACAGACATAACATACGTTATTATAGTAAGTGCATCGTAGCTATTTTGTGCTTCGTTTTAAAGGCGCAACATGGCGAGAAAAACACCCTGGGAACGGCCCGGCCCGGGTAAGTATTCGATAATCACGTGACCCATAAGAACCAATCAGATCTCTTATAGGTCATGTGCTAGGAAAAGGTTCACATCTCATCCTCATGTTCAGTTACTGTAGGGCGGCTCGTATTGACCTGGGTGTTGCATATATATGGTGAGATCTGCGCCTACTTTTTAGGTGACTAATAATGACAGGCTATAAGCGCGGTGATGCCAATGGTTGGGGTGCTTGTTAAACGTCAACAACTTGAACTCCTTTGCAAAGACGACCTGTTGGCGACTCTTACCCTTACCAGAGGAATGAGCTGACTGACACTAATACATCATCGTTGCTTGCGCTATGATCCGACTGATTCCCACATACGGCCATCATGATCATATTCCGGCATCCCGGCTCCACAAAGTCGAGTCCCTTATCTGCGGGCGAATAGACCCCTGAGTCTTTCCTATACTGTACTACCAACGTCCTTCGAATGGGTATTCCTACTCAGAGCTTCCCATGGATTTTAGCGCATTTCGTTCGCTCAAACCTTCGTCTTGGCGTTCCACGCCAGACACTGTTGGTACTCGACATACGGAGATGCAAAGGCATACTACAAACTCACTAGTCATGACAAGTGATGGAAACACAAAACATAGTATGTCCCTCGGTTCGATTGAATCACACGTTGACCCTTATTTGCCGTGCGTAAGAACAAATCAGAGTTCCAGATGCACAAACGCTCACCAGCGGTTTGTGGTTCCTGCCTCTTCGTCCTACCCTAAATCCATAACGGCATTATAACCCCTAATAATCTAATGTAGATCCTGTCGAAATCAGCAAGTCTTCGGGTGTAAGAGAAATGTTCCGAAGAGGCAAAGGCAAAGGCAAAGGCATGTATTAGATCAAACTTGTTGACCGAAACGATGATTTCATGGTTTCTTCGTTACATCAGACCAACTCTGTCGATCCACAAATGTTGACTCGTCAAGCTCACAATATCACAGACTTGCCACTGTTACGACCACTGACCCGTTGAGAAAGTAAAAGGCATGTACCGACTCCTAGATCTCATCTGTGAATCTGGGAGCAACGGTTACGGTAGGAGACATCTTCAGAACCGAGTTCTAATGTACAGCAAACACTTCCGGCAATGCCGAGGACCCTTTGGAAAAGGAAATGAGGAGCCTGGCGGCCAGGGTCCCCGACGCACAGTTTCTACTCATGATGAAGAGCGAAGGATACAAGGAGTTGAGGCCTGTGATAAATGAGGTCGAGGCTCTTGCGCACACTCAACTCGCGACTTCAATCAATGCAGTCGTGAAGGCGATGGCCCTCGCCGTGTCAGCTATGCAGCAGGAGCACTGTGAACGAGCTGTACAGAAACCTGGTTTGCTCATCTATGGGCAGACATATTCATATAAAGTACTGTCGCGCTGGGGGGAATGCGCGTTGTGAGGGGGCGGGATTACAGCATATTAACGCAACGATGATTCCCAACCCAGACAGACCTAAAGATGCCATCACTCATAACTTATATTGGCGCAGGATGGGTACGTTGAGTGCACCTATTTATTTTTCTTTCTTAGGACCTAGGCTTCAAAGGTCACAAGCATTCCTCTCATGTAACGCACACGCTCAGACCTGATTCCAGACCCCTACACCCGTGATGAACAAACTGTCTTCAGGAAATGGTGAGTCGCGCCCATATAATGAGCACATGGGTTATTAACGTTTTTATTGTAGCGATGCGATGTGTCCGGGTATATCAACGCATATATGTCCGGTTACTTTCTAGCTGAAATTGCAAGTTACAGGGCCCGAACATTCTGCGACGGCTTCCAGCTCAGCGCGGTCATCTTATTGCACACTTCCCATGTTTCATCCCCCAGAGGCCCTAGCGATCGTATCCAAGGCAATGGATATATATCCAATGATGGACATTTGTTTGAGTGCAGAAATCCTATCGCATCACAGCAAGCATTCCATGTGTATGTGTTGTAAACCTACTAGGGCTCGCTGCTGACCGTGCTAACATCTCGATTTCTTTAGGATATTCGTCATCGATAGGTTAGGTGTTGTTTGCTGTCAGCTATTGTATCTCATGTTTGAGTTTCAGGTCTTGTTCTATGTCCTGTAATGACTGTGTACCATTGGGCGACGGGCCGGCGGCAGAAAAGATTCAGCTGTATGCTAACAATAGACTCGGTGCCGTATATTCAGCTCTACACAGCTTCTGGACCGCCCGCCACGCTACTATAGCTGCGGGACAACAATCGGGTAGCCGACGTGGTTATAATTCAGTGTACTCAGCTCTCTACAGCGCTCTCTGGTCCACTAGCTCCACGGCTGGCGCAGCAGATCAACAAGCAGGTGACGGACGATGCGACGCATACAGCGTTATCCTGTTCAACGAGAGTTCAAAAACCGTACTGACAAACGACTTTACGAGGACCCCGGGCCAACTCTTGGACGTCCTCCTGAGCGAAGATGCCAGCGGCGGAACGAACTTTGCCACGGCTCTCAGCGCTGGTCAATCAGTCATGATACAACACTGGAGCACAGAAAGGCCAGTACAGTATCATTAATCCTATTTCCATCTGTTCCGTCTCTTATCAATCACCCTAACACAGATTACCTGTTATGATTTTCCTTTCAGATGGGGAATGCGGGGTATCTGACTCGGCAATTGAAGATATTTGTCGAGCGGCAATTCAGATTGGGTAAATCCTTTATACTTGTGCCACCCGTCTCTAATGGCCGGGGTAGGAAACCTCTTTCCTTCCATGCTGTTTCTTTTGGCACAGATGCTTCACATTTAACCCTCCGTAGGATGGCGGATCTCGTGCTAAATTTACAGAACAACGCTCCTCGTCCTGTAACAGCGACCGTTCCTTCCTCTTTCTCGACTGCCCTGAACACGGTCAGTCATGTCTCTGGCATAGATGTAATTCAAACCAAGCTAATCCATATCAGGTACGGCTCACGGAAACATTCTTGGGAATTGCGGAGTCGTTGAGGCAGCCAAGGGGTTCATTGATGCACTGAGTCTCTGTTATGGTTATGAGCCTCTGGATTCTGGAAGCGCGAAGTCAAGCGTGGAGTCTTCGGATGTAGGTAGAGTAGGCGTGAGTCCTTTCCCCCTCAACATCGGTCCATGAATCTTTAACTAAGTACGTACCGGAAAGGTAGAAAAAGTTAGTCGGGTTTGTAGTGGTGAAGAATGGCCGCGGGGTGCCAACGCGCACGTGCCCTAACAACGTGCTACTATAGCCGAAACACCGTACTGTACATGTTGAGTCAATCGACCTCGCGCGGCTCATCCTCCCTAGCTCGCTTATTTTATTTTCATTCCATTTTAATGCCATGCTAATTATAACACTGGCTTTATAAAATACTATTTGCTTTCGGGCACCCTGGTGCGTTTTCCCCTACATCCCACTGGCAATCCCACTCATTTCCCACGTGCACTGCGGTTTTTCCGACAGTCACCAGTGACATACAGTAGGTGAGTTACTGATATATACAGTTTTCTCGAAAATAGATGGCATACACGAATACATCTCTGTGATTAGGTCCTCCGATCTTGTGCGGTTGGTCCCCCTCTGAGGGGGGCACCGTCTGCGGGTAGTAGTGTTTCACTGTGCTTGAACTGTGTCCAACTGGGACTGCGCCAATCACGACCTCATTAAATGAGACTGTTTCGTCTCTTCTCTCTGAACAACCTGTTGTAGAGACACTGATGTGCAAAAAGGGGGTGAGTAGTGCCTAAGCAGTAGGTGCAATGGCATCAGGGATGTCTCTCCAAACTGCGATCGAGTTTCTCAAATCGTACTTTCTCAGATCGTGCAACGTCACAGTCTTGGAACCGGCCTCGCAACGGGCCGCCAAAGCTTCAAGCAACTCCCCATTCACATCGGTAGTTACGTGGGTTCCGTACACAGCTCCGTCTCGGTAAATACAACTCACGTAGAGTAGTAAAATTGGACATCTGTTGTGAATGACCCCAACACCATGTCCTCAAGTATAAAACAATAAGGAGACTTTAGCACACCAATGACCCTCGTGGGTTTCTCAAGGACTCTGCAATGCCTAAGAATGTCTCGGCAAGCCGCACCTGAATAAAGCTAATATTTAGAGTGTTGATTTCTCTATGGAAGATGCCAGGATACTGACCGTGTCGAGAGCATTGGTGAAAGACGAAGGGAGGGTAGGAAGCATAGGACGTCGAAAAGCATCATTTTGTATTTCCAGCGCGACCTCCGCCATCTGACGAAGGGTATAATTTAAACATTCTTGACCAAATGAAACTGCATGAAAAGATAGCGGTTTCCTACACAAATGATCAGCAATCTGTTGCCGTAAGCAGAAAGTAGCTCACCCATGTCGAACTGCCGAGTGACAAACATCCTTGATTTCCTCAACAGGTACTGAGCATTCCCCATCGGAAAGGAAAATCATGATAGGGGTTCTGAATTTTAGTGGGTCAGAAGGTAACCAAATAGAAAGCACTGGTCTTTGTTACGAGCCTTTCTGGGCTCCAATTTTCTACCATGATGGCTTCACCTGCTCGGAGAGCTGAGGAAAAGTCCGTGCCTCCATCGGCCCGTTCACCAAGCAAAGCGTCTAATAGCTGGTCCGGGGTGCTCGTAAGATCGTTGACAAGTGCATTCTTCGTTAAGTGGTTGAAGAGAACAACACTATATGCGTCGCGTCGTGTGCCAGTGGTCTGTTGATCCACAATATTAGTTGCAGGGCGTCCTGAAAAGAACGTGTGCAGTGTCGAATAGAATCGAGCGCCAAGTGTTTCTTGCATCGCAGTAGCAGCGGCATGGCGAGCAGACCAAAAACAATAGAGTGCTGAATAGACTGCCCCGAGTCTATTAGAGGCTTGGGTTCGGATTTGAGTTGTTACTGGAGCATCGGACAAAGGCTGGTGGTCAGTGCAAGCCATGGAAAAAGATCTGAAAAGTAGATGATAAGATAGGTATCACATCGGTCAGTAAACTTCATTTGACCTGTCGACGATGAATATCCTACAAGGGTTGAGGTATTAGCGTTCTCGGCAGCAAGATACTAGTGGCAGACCTACACGTGGAATGCTTGCTGCATCTCGGCAGGACTCCTACAATTAAACAAATGGCCATCTCTAGATATATATCCGTGGCCGCGAACAGGCATGTCAGGGTTTAGGGGAGCGTGGAACATAGGTAGCGCGCAGTAAGATGGTGGCAATGTACCGGGACCCTTCAAGTAGTGCTCTAGCCCTGCGGATACGTTTCGTGAGTCCCGCAAATACATAGCACTATACGAGCTACGTGCATACCCGAACACATGGCATCACTGTGATAAAAAAATTTAGTAATGCGACATTGAAGAATAGCACGGCGTACCACTTCCTAAAGTCAGTTTCTTCTTCATGAGTGTACGGATCTTTTGCAAATATCAGTACGCTTCCGTACGAGAGAATTAATGCTCGCTACCTTTGAATTCTATAAACGGGTATTTCGTCTCAAGAAACATCAGGAAGATGAGTCTAACATACCCATCCTGTGCCAGTAGAGTCTGTGAGTGATGGCATCCTTGGGCTTGTCCGGATCAGGAATCATCCTTGCATTGATATGCTGCAGTTCGTCTCCGGAGCAGGGTACACCGTCCTCTGAGCGACAATAATCAAAGTGGACATGTCTACCCATCGATGAACAAACAAGATTGCACATCATAGGCGCTCCTTCATCATCAGAGGAGAATTTGTGGCCCTCCAATTCGATACCGGTCCTATCGGATCCTTCGATAGACCAACGAGTCTGGGTCATAGAACCATGACTAGTTTCATGATGTTCCTTCGGAGAATGGCCTTTATGTTTGGCGGAGAAATGAGTACGGTTAGTCCTTTTATCTATCGGTTTCTTACCAAGAGGCAAAGTGCAGAAATAGCCACAGTTTCGGCAACTACATCGTTTAAGCATCCTTATTCAGCACGAATATGCCCCTAATGACACACCGAGTCTCGCAGAAGTGGAATGGCTGTTGTTCTTCCCTGGTGTGAATATGGGAGCCCGTGTGTGAAATGTGCCATGGTTCAATAGTCTTCGCGCATTGCAGCCGCTTTGCAACTGGCTGCATGTCAGTGCAATGTCATCTTCATGAGAATGTTGACATAGAACAAACCTTGTGTATACTATTTTAAAATGGCACAGAACACGCATGAGTTTCGTAAAAAGATGCTACAATCATCATCACCTTGGTAAATTGGAATGTCTCTTGCCTTCCTGTGAAAGTAGCCTCGATGGACTGAGGAGCGATGTCGATCTGACAAATTCCCAGCATAGAACACAACGCTGAACAAGAATGTGCTTCTCTGCTCGCAGAAACTAAAATTGAGATACACCGTCAGAGAAAGTCTGCCACTGACCCGCACAAATGAGCCGAGCCAAGTTCTCGCCCGTGGAAATGAGGGAGAACGCAAAATCGTTTGCAGAGGTCACATGTCACTGGGCACTGCCTCATGTCGCAGGAATGAACTTCGTGGTTTTCGTCGCTGGATATAGTCGATAGGTGAAATATTTAGTAATTTGAAAATTGTACGTGCCTTGGAACGCTACAAGCTTCTTGGCAAGAAAACGTCATCCCCCTGGCAATTTCATTTCTTGGAGAGCACAGGGCTAGCGGTATCCAGGATCAGTGAAAAGATGTGACAATGGGAGCTGAATTGCCTCATACCTCGCCACACATGTGGACAAGTGCCGAACAAATGTGCTCGTCTTCGACGTGGCCTGCTGCCTAAAAATATTGGAAGTTACACTGGCATGGTTGGAATATATCGCGTCTAGCTTACCTTCGTGCAATTTTCTAAGCAACCTCGCCTTCCTGAAAGCTTGCAGGGCCCACCACATAAATGGATATTGACAACACAACTGTACGCTGATAAGAGATGTCCATTATTAAAGTAGCTCCACCTACACATGTTCTCCGGGATGTCCAGCACTGCAATGTGCTCAGCTCAAAGTTTGTTAACCGACGGACCGGCTGACGACGTACGGTATACCACAAGTCTTGGGATCACCTCCACAGAATCTACATTTATACGCACATGTGTGAGTAGTTTCACAGCTGTGGTCGCCTTCGTGTGAGCGATTAAGGACGCAGAATAAATGGCATGATGCGCATTGAGCTCGGCAAAGTCGCGTATTTGTTTTCATCTCGATAACCATGCTTTCAAATCTCCTGCGCAAGTCATCGATGATAGCATGTCCAGCTTGAAACCTCTGCAAATTGGAATCCAACCAAAGCTGAACATGCGTGACGCGCAAGTCTATCAATCCATTGATGTGTACCGCAAGTTCTGACGTCCATTCAGAGTCATGCACGCGGGATTGCCGTGGTGTGCCTGTGCCCCAGGCTTCCCGTAATGCGGCAAGGTGCATCTCGACATCAGGTGGTGGAACTATTTCGCGGCCAGAAAGGGCGAAAAAGGTCGCGGTGTCACCACTTTCGATGATGCGATCGGTGTCAAGGTTCTATAGGTAGAACTTGATCAGATAGACTCAATTTATTCCAACTGAAAGCAACAGAACCTTCAAGGGCTCGATATCGGGCTCGACCTCGGAATATCCCGTAGCTAGCGCAATTGGGAGGATCGCGGAGAGCGCTCTAGCACGATGTTCTGTCGTGGATTCTGAAGGGAAGGGTGAGAAATAAGAGATATAAAGAGTGGAAATTGCAGACGAGAGAGCGCGCCCCAATCATTGGCCTGTAGAAACATTAGTTCCTGGAACAGAGGAAGAGAGGGAACTTGCTTTCAGCTTCGCCATCAACGTCTTGATGGTATGAAGAAATTCCCCTGCAAATGGGTGCGAAATTGGCTGTTGATCCAGCCGCTTCTTTAGAGCGGAGAGTAACTTATAAAATTCGCTCGATTCGATCACAGGCCACGGAATAATATCTAGCTTCCCGCGGTGAAGACGCGAGATGAAATTAGCCTTTTGCTCCTCTTTCACGATTCCCCGGAACTTAAGACGAAACCTGGGTACCAACACGGTCAGTGGACTGCCCCACAAGTATTTATAGACCCTCACTCGCGAACTATTTCTTTCTTGTCTGACTCTACGACATCCTAAAAACAACAAAGTCGTTTGTATCTGACACAAGTACGCTGCCACTAACTGTGGCACTAAGACCTTACCTTGATTATAATAACGAGAGTTGATTGGAAGAGAGACGGATTGGCAGCCGGATCCAAAATTGATGCGCTAGACTGAAATGATCGAAAAAGTCCGCTGATGTCCCGACTGAACGCGAAATTATTGCGAAATAGGACCTATGCGCTATTAGAAGAAAGATACGGAAAATCGCCATCAGCTTACGAGATTTGATATCGCGGTATTGAATAAGACCAAGAGCGTGTCCTCTTGCAGAGACCGTTCAATACTGTCAACGCCTAGAGTTTTCTCGACGGATTTAGTCGCGACACGACTGAAAGTAGTCAAGCCGACCTTCAAAGTCGAGCGCCACGATAAGCGTGTCGTCTGTAGGTGTTACAGACATCCATACACCCTCTGTTTACTTCAGCACAAGTATACATGACCACGGGGATAAAAATAATACCCGTTGTCCTCATTGCGCTCCCAGCAAACGAAGTGTCCAGAAGATGGTTCAACGCGAAACTTTTCCCCACGGATTGTTGGCCCATAGACGATACAATTTTAACAGGCTACGCATAATAACGTCAGCATTCTTGGGTATGCAAGACTTTAACCCTTGAACTATACCATCGTTGCCAAATATGACTGGAAGATTGACTCATACCAGCCGAATGATAGTTTGTCCACGATCTTGCTCACCTCAGCTCCAAGTAAAGACCTCTCCAAATCCGAGGAGAGTACTCCATCTGCTAGCGGAAGGAACCTGTTCTCGCGGCAGACAGCTATCTGAATTGGGATGAGGCAGAGCAGTTCCACTAGCCACTCTCCAACAAGGTAGCGCGAAACCTCCCAGTCGGAATTCACGATTACCTCACCCTGGAACGTCGAAAATTCCTTCGCCAACACTTTGATGCGACGCAGCTCACCACCTGTGGGCTTCCTTGTCGTCCTTTCGAATGTTTGGATGAGATCGGAGAAGTATGATTCGAAAGGCTGCAAATGATTTTCGGTGATGAAAGTAATGCTCTTGTCCCGGCGCTCACTCGATGATGTCAACGTGCGGCGTTTCACGGCGGGGACAACTGGGAAGCGGGACCAAACTTCGGCATGACAGTCCAGCAAGCTATTGTGCAGAGTGTGATGCATTCTATTATTTGACGTATTCCCATTATTATTCTCCCTAAACATTAATTCTGTGCGTTTTTGCGTGATTTTAATGGCGATAGACTGCACAGATTCGGAAATGATATCAAGACCCATGAGAAATATGCGTCCGCGGTCGACCATAGATGTCAGAACAGCACCGTGAAGAGGAAATTCAGGGACGTCTAAGCGAACCCCTGCAGTTGAACCGAATGATTCCCAGTGATAAACAGTGAGAAATGGCTTTGAGTCTTGAGTGTGATGAACAAGGAGACAAGAACCATCCGGAGATGAGAGTATAGAATCAGGGATGGATGGAAGTTGTAAAGAAGCGGGCCTTTGGAAGGGTCAGTAAGTACTGATCAGACGGATGTTTCTCGAGGAAAGGAAAATAATACCTGAACTGCAGGGTGACGAAGGAAAAGACGCGGGCCTGTGCACTAGAATCCACGAATACAACTTCTTCACTCCCACATATGAAAGCCACATGTAGGATTGTCGTCTCTGTTGAGCTATACCACGTGGCAAGATTGATGGCAGTTCCCTGGGCCTGAAGCGTCTTGTAGCTTTCGTCAAAGATGAAGAAATAGAGTTGTAACTGATTGCGAGTGATACATTAGGTTAGCAGGTTTCGGCCGAGGGCACTGTCGGGGGATACCTTTGTTGGAGCACAGACTACCAAAGCTCGCTTAGTCTCATCAAAGACAAACAACGCTCCTTCTCCTAGCTTTTCACGGTTAAGACATTTGTTTGGTTTCTCTCGTTGTATAACAATATCCATCTCTGGGAGGCGATTAAGATAGATGGAGACCTTGTCCCGATCAAGCAGAACAAGGAGGAGCTTGTCGTTCTCAAGGATCTGATGGAAACTGCAAAGCGCCCTAAGGTTCGAGTGAAAGGCATATAAGATTAGACGCGTACGCAATATCCATGCCAATTGGAATGCAAAATGATGGGGAAAGCCGGTCGTTCGTGATAGGCCTCGGTATATATATAGGATCTAATTCCATGTTGTGCCTGTCATCGCTCGTTAAGTCCATAAGGTGAACTTGAAGTCTTAGCCTTGGTGCTTGGGTCGCTTTCCGGTGGCCGGTGACCAAATACTCTGAACTCCGACGTTAGGTTGTCGAGATGATGAAATCGGGCCATATCATACATACCTTGGCCATGGCACCAGGCAATGAGCTTGTTCCGAGTCACATCAACGCGTTCGACGTATACGACACTACAAGACAAGCGGTTATTTTTGAAATCTTGGAATGGCGAAAATACGCACGAATCTCTCCGGCCGACAGATAGCGCGTTGATGTCTCGGATGAACTCTGTCAGAGCACCTTTCAGCAGCCTCTTTTTCTCGCTTTCTATTTTCTGCTGCATCGACTTCCGGCATCGCTTTTTTTGCATGTCCAACACAACGCGAGTCATTGTCTCTACCGTTTTGTCGATCGAATAGCCAAGTTGTTCATATACGAGATTCTCGACCTGCTCGATTACAGTTCGCATCTCTTCATCTCCTATCTTCTTGATATCGAGAAGAAATTGAGAATCAGAGACGCTGGCTGCGATCCTTTTCATTTCCCCCTTCAGAGTGTCTTCGGAACCAATGGATCCGTGAAAGCGAGAGTCGATTCCTCGCGTACCTACATAGGGCGATTCCTTGGCTTCCAGTCTAGTAAGTATTTGCTGAGCGTGCCAGAAATTTCCTTCAAAAAGAATTTTTTGAATTAGATCGCTACGCATTTCTGAGTGAAGTGCCCCATGTTTCTCAAGGAGGGATCGAATAGAGATCAGGCGGAGCTTCCAAGACGTGAAATACGAGTTGCGCTGCAGTACGTTGTCAAATCCAGCCTTCTGCATTTGGGTTTGATATGTGCTTTTAAAGTTGTGGTAAAGCGACTCGAGATCGGAGATCCGCATACAAGCTAAAAAAAAATCATGAGCCACCATTTAGCCTCAAACAGACCTCCTACCTGAGGCCTCCGGGTCAGTTCCCAAGTCATCACTGGCTCGAGAGAGGCCGTCACGTTCTATTGACCTACAGAAGGAAGTGTATTAGCAAAGCGCGCTTTCGAGGAAGTCACCAAGTCATACGGGAAGAGCCTCATCACGTCCTTCGTAACAGCCTCATGAAGAGCACGCCGTAATGAATTCTCCCCTCTGGCGACTTCTTGACGAACTGTATCTTCCTTCTTAGCCAGTTCTTGCTTACACCTAACACAGATATCCTTTTTCGCAGTACGCCACCTAACGCAAGACTCCAGAAAAAGGCCTTCAATGGCAATGCGAACTAGGATTTCTACAGCATTCTCTTCAAGTTCTTCCGACAAAACGAGGGCATTGTTCTTTCTGTAAAGAACATGAGCATAAATACCGAAGAATTTCTGCGCGCACTTACAGTAGCTCCTCGAGGGATACACGGTTGAACATGTGTTCGTTATAAACCTCGGAATAAGTCTGAGGTGGGATATATGACACAGTCAAAAACCCTTGCGTAGTCTCCCCCAGCAAAAGACGAGGAGTAAGGGTTGCGGGATCACGCTGATAACCAAGAGGAGACTCATGATGTATAAGATGATGTGAATCCATCTTAAATACTAGGTCAGATGGGGCTTTGCGCAAAACAGAGAGGAAGGGCACCTGAAAACCAGGGTACGAAACTGCGTTCTCCTCTTGTTCGTTCGTTTCAGCGACCTCAAATGAATATACTCTATCAAAATCGCAGGTGGACACATCAGCGGATTCAGCATCACTTTCCTCGTCATCCCATACAATAGTTGTTGAGTGTTCAGGGGATAATAAAGCAAAGATTTGGTCGCATATTTTAGTAAGGGAACTGATCCGCACTATTAGATGTGAAAAGAATGAGTAGATAGTACTGACCGCATAAATGTGACTCTGTTGCGGCAAACGGAGGAAGCCGCCGAATCGTCCCATGTGGTATCTTCGGGCCAATATATCACGTAGTAACGTTCATCTGCAACGTCCGTCGCGTCACATTTGAAGTCGGCCCTCACAATGTAGAGACCGGTTGTGAGGGTCGATCCGGTATCGACGTTATCAGTTGAAGCGAGTAGTAAGCCGGCCCTGACAACATAACTTATAATGGGCGATTACAAATATGCAAGGGCACCTACGTGTCGCCGTCGACCGCGCCTATGGTCTGTAGCAGTTTTACAATCTCAGGTTTGGATCCGTAAATGCCGAGGGGTTTGATCCTAAACTGATCCAACGTCTTGAAATCGACCTTGGTGATAGATGCGTATGCTCCGGGAGATATCGTATTGATGAAACGTTGGAGGGAGTCTTGGACGATGACGACTTTATCAACTGTAGTTTGGCTAGCTCAGATTAACGGTTCCGAGTCTGAAGACGTCACATACCCTGACCGTTGCTTCCAGATTCTCCGACGACGTCAAGGAGACGATACATGCCGTTTACTTTCCCTGCCAGGTCCACGGGTATTGTCCGAGCCGAAGGGGTATGTGATACTGAGGCTGTACATTGTGCAGGCCAGTCTTTGCATAGCTGCTAGGGAGTCGGTCGTATTGCTCTAATACGACGGGCAAACACTCAACCACTGCATAACACACTGCTCCAACCAGACGCACTGATATATGAGGCTGTACCATACCCATAAGAACAAAATTAAGTCAGCTATTCACCATAATTGGAGGATAAATACTTCATACAATTGCCGAACTCATTTGCGTTCGTAGTGTGTCTTGGGGCACCCTCGACTTCTCCTTTTAAGGAAAGGTTTGCGCCCGGGCCACCGCTAGTCAAAAGTATATCTTACCATCACTGGTGAAAAATCCGTCCTCGATATTGTAATACCCCGGCATAAAGCTAGGCATAACAAATGGTGGGTTAAGATCCATGGTGGTGGGGGCTGAGGGTACGTGCCCAATAGGGAGAAGTGATTTATATGATAGGGAAAGGAAGGACTACCGTGACCTGGCAGTGTTCACATGCCATACATCTTCCGTTCCCTTCTTCGTCACTTTTCTCAAAGTCGAGGCTTCACTAGATTATCATATCACCTTTCTGCGTGGAGTGCGATTGATCACAGACACGAGTTGCGTGTCTGGAAAAGTGACGTCGAGGCGCAAGTAGAGAACGTGACCACACCTGCGGCTTCCACATCGAAGCGCGCCTGGGAATTCTGATTCACTGGCGCCTTGCGCCAGCAATGATCGAATGATCGCGTAGTTTTTTTTTGCTCTTTGAAATAGATCAAGCTGATGCCCACATTTTCTTAATAATGATAACACAACAAGTGATAGATGATGCAACAAGGGGAAACTTGCGTCTCGGTAAGGAACACTATCCCAACTTCTCAACCTCCATCTCATCACTTCCATCGGATCCATCACTATCTTCATCGCTGTCGCTATCCTCGCCTTCGGCAACCTCGAGCGGCTCCAAATTGATATCGTGGTCCGCGCCGACGTACGAGTCACAAATGACGTATAGCTTGAGTAAATGCGTGCCCTTGGGGAGCGTGAACTCGAGTTTGACGCCTAGGCTCTTCGGAACGGTGACGCGTTTGATCGACAAGAGCTGTCGCGTGCTTTGCTCGCCAACTACAACCCACCAGTTGGCCGTCTTCTTTCCAGGGAAGCATGGAGCAACAACGGAAATGTCGCCATCATCCTCTTCTTCGTCCGCATCACGGCTGAGCGAGACTTGTAATACGATAGGTGTGCTAGAAGTATACTCTTCCTTGACGAACTCATGTGTGACATCGAGCGTGGGGTAGGAATTTACAAATGCCGCAACGTCTCGCCTTTGTGGAACTATCAGTACGTTGGCACATCGTGAACTATTTGATACGTACATTTGCCTGCTGTCCATCTGAAGAAGTTCGTTGCGTTGAGCATCTTCCATCTCCATAACGTCATATACAGAACTAATTTTTGCATCGTTGCAATGCTTGATGACCTATCGAGGGCCTTTCAGTGCTACGAACCTAAGTTTCACACCAATTTACTTACGTCGGGCTCGAAATGTGGAATTTGCCGTAATGGTGAGTCCCTGTCCCATACCGCTTGCACGCACATCTGAGAGAGATCCATGGCTCCAAGCGCGCTCAACCAAGCGTTGGAAGACATGACGTCGACACAGGCCGAAAGGAGATTCATCACTTTCTCTAGTACCAACGCCTGATCGGCCACGAGGTCTGGAGGTAGCTGGAGGCGAGAGAAGTGGGCCTGCAAAAGGAGGAAGGTCTTGAAGTGCGGTGCTTCAAAGTTGACTTGGTCAAGTTTGACAGGCACACGATCGTATATGCGGCGCAGCAGACTCTCTTCATGCCGACGGATGGGAATGGTCTCAAATTCTGCCGACGACGAAACGACCTCTAGAAGGCCTTTGAGTTTTGTCCGTTCCTTCAATGAGAGTGTGTAGACCTCGACGGTCACATCTAAAATTGGAGATCAGTGTAGAAGGGAAATGCAAAGGATGCGAAACTGACATGAAATATTGTAGTATGCCGCTATCATACCAAGGTTGAGAGGTGACACATCCATTTCATCCTCTGAGAAGACAGGATCAGAAGAAGAGATAACACTACGATGTAGGAACTCACCGATTGCGATGCATTTTGAGTTCACCAGGTCATTCAGCGTGTTCTCAACAAGGTCAGATAGGTGGTCTGAAAGATGCTGATGGCTGACGTTGTGTAGGTTGTAGTAATTGGGATTTTGCGTCATCCGGCGATAGAAGTACGTCCAAGTTAAAATGTCCTACAAATGCGCTCAGCGAGGGAAGCAAAGCAAAAATTGTAAGAATATTACCATCGCGTCTTGCTTGTTTTCGATTGTCTTGACTGCGATTTCAGCCAAAAAATAGTCGTGTAGAAGATGCGTTGGCAGGTGCGACTCGATCGGAAGACCCTCCCCAAGGAACTTCTTATAGAACTCCTTGCGCGTTTGTTGGGACATTAACACGCAACGGCTTCGCTCATCTTCCAAAGGACGACAAGCCCGTCCCATCATCTGCAAAACATCCATGACGGGGTAATCAACATAGCGGTGTTCCTTGCCCTCGTATGACTGAACGCCCATTATTATGACGAGGTAGCTGGATACGGGGAGACTCCAGGCAGTATCCTGTTGTGTTGTCAGCACTAAAAACGCGAGACAAGGATGACAACGAGCCTTCGACGCAATGAGAACCTGGATTGCCCCTGACTGGAAGAGACGCTCGACAATACGCTTATCCTGTTTGCTAAGCGCCTCATGATAAAGGCCGATACCATGTTTCAGAGTTTCCGCTAAGCCTCGGTCGCTAATGTGATCGAGGTGTGGCTGAATGTTAGATAGCTCCGCGTTAAGGAACCGATCCTCGTCGTCGTCGGCGCCACAATGGACGAGAAGGTCCTCGGCTGTCAAGCGGCATTGCTGACGCCCGGGGACAAAAATAATGACCGGCTTCGTTGGTGAGTACTCTGCTATGGCAAGATATGCCGGCTTCGACATGGCAATCATGAGGGATGGGAAGTGAGGGATGCTGAAGCTCTGTATGTGGATGTCCATGTCCAGAGGGCGAGCGCTAGAGTACATCAGGGTCAGGAACGAAAACTAGCGAGAGACCTCTGGATAGAAGGCTGACCTTGGGGGGAAGTTGAAGACTGTATGTGACGAAGCACCAATCCACTCTCCCAAATCGCGCGCGTTGGCCAGTGACACCCCACAGGCAATAATTCGTGTTTTCACCTCCGTTTGTGCAGAAACATACCGCGTTCGCGAGATGATGACCTCGTAGGTAGGCCCAACTTCGCCACCAACCTGCTGTACTTCGTCGGCAATGAGCAAGCCGATATTTTGCACGTTCTTCCGTTGCCGCCATCGTCTTGAGAGGACATCCCACTGTAAATTGTCAGAAAGCACTGACGAGATGGTCGCACGCTCGACGCACCTGAGAAGGAGTACAAACAATGACGTCACCCTTTTCTAACAAACGGAGATCCGCACTCGTCTCTCCAGTGAGTGCTACAATTTCCTTGCCTCCCTGGAGTTGTCCAAATTTCTTTTTCCACTCCACCACACGCTGCTCGACCATCTCTGGGAATGGCTCGATACAAACTGCGCGAGGTTGTTCTGCCTTGCTCCAAAGGCGTAAGAGAGCAAACTCCGCACAAATCGTCTTCCCACTGCCAGTTGGGGCACCGATGAAGACGTTCTCATCCGATGTGTAAAGTGCTTGAAAGACTTGAGTCTGAATCTTGTTAAACGTCCTGAGGCTTGAAGAGTAGATAGCCTCAAACTCCTTATTGTGGAGTGCCGACAGAGGGAGCGGTTGAAGTTCAAGGAGAGCCGTCGGTTGAGGGAACTTTTCTGGGAGAATGAGATGTTTGAAGGAGATCGGGAGACGAGTTTCGGCATGTAACCAACGATCTGCGATGACATTGATGTAGTAGTTGGGGGGGACGGGTTCGAACATAGGAACGGTGATGGTTACATTATGTTCATCTTCCGCGTATCGTTGACGAAGAACGAAGGAATCACTGAACAGAATGATCTCGCCGTCAACGTCCTCGACCATGATAACGAATGTTTCTGCCGTTCCGTGGATTTTTTCGTCCCAGCGGAAATCTGGGATGATGGACAAGTCGATTCGCAGAAGTGAGCGAGTAATGGGCTGGACTTGAGCCTGTAATCTAGAACGGGGTAAACACAGCTCCAGGGAGATTGATCCGCTACTTACTGGAGTTTCGGGAAGTTGTGGACTAAACGGTGAACGAGGCGTCCAGCATTCGGAATGCCCAATAATTCGCCAATTTCGGGTGGATTCTTGGCGTCCATCAGCATAGCTAAATTATCGAACGAAAAAGACATACCAGGTCGAAGTATCGGTACCAGGGCTGAAGAGGTGATGTTAGCGCCATATTCCAACAGAGGGTGACCAAAAACTTACGAATTGCTTGCCTTCGGCCTTCCGGATGATTTCAGGAGGTACACCCTTGAACTGTCGTAAAGGCGTCATCGAGCTCCACCTGTAAATGTGATATGTGGCGGAAATAGGTACCTGCGGAGTGGGTATACGTACATCCTCTTCTCAACCATCTTGCACATATCAAGAGCCGCCCGTGTGGGAGCAGCCCATCCACGTTTTAGACAGATTTCATATATCGCTCGGAGGATACTGACAACAGGTGTTAGAATATAAGGGAAAACAAAACAAGGTAAGGTGTACCGTCCCGCGGATTGCTGGACGAATACCATGTCCGCAACAAGAGCAAAGCCTGGCAATAAGGACAGTGAGAAACAATATGATTGTGTGTGCCTTAGCTTACCTTCGAGTTTGAGCTGTGAGATATAAGCTTGAAGAAGGACGTTGATCTTCGCCGCCGGCTCCTCGACACTTTCTTTGACCGGAATGGGCACGCGTTCGAGTAATTTACCAAGCTCAAGCTTCTCCTATTGTATATAATTATGTCATCAGTAACAATCGTACGAACGCATAAAAAGAAACCACAAACCTCTTGACGCACAGGAATGAGTTTGAACTCGTTTGAAAGCGCAAACACACGAAACAACTCCAGCTGCGACATGGTCGACCGTAGGTGCTGGTTGTATACGGACATCGAGTTGTATGTAACATAATAGTGGGACGCGATCCGACCTAGTTCGGTACTCTGGAAGCGGCCTGATGCACGCTCGTACTTCACGAGGTTGCACTTCTCAAGAAGCGCAGCCGCAGAATGGATGATATCAGCGCGTTTTTGTACGAGACTGGGGTCATCTTCCTGGTAGTCAGCGCTAACGTAGTATAGCGCCGGCGACTTGAGCAGGCGTACATAACTAACAAGGTGATATATCAACACTTCCGCAAGGGGAAAGGAATAAATGACGACGAACTAGTAGGTATATCCGAGCCATTGCACAGCCTCGTCCCGATTGCGAATTGTACCCAAGACAATCTCTGCATTGAGATTGTCCGCGAGCTTGGACACAAACTGTGATTCGATCGGAAGCTGTTGATTCATCAGGCTGAGATAATATTGTAGTTCCGCATGGTTCGTGATGATCACACCCTCGCCATATGTATCGAACTGCGGTCGCCCAGCCCGGCCGAGCATCTGTAACATGTCCTGACTTGATAGCTCGACCCATCGACCCTTCTCGGGGTTGTAAATCTGCGTCCCTTTGATGATGACCGTATGTGCTGGCAAGTTCACGCCCCACGCGAGTGTCGCAGTACACACCAGTACTTGAATCGATCCGTCAGCAAAGAGTTCCTCGACGAGCCCGCGGTCTTCGCGGGTCATCCCCGCATGATGGATCGCGAATCCGAAGGGAAGAAGGTCTCGTAGGTTACCGTCCTTAACGTTGTTTGCTTCTTCAGTTAAAATTTCTCGTACAGCCGAGTCGGGCTTGACAAACTGGGTAACCGTCTCCTTCTCAATGGCCATGTCACGAATGAACTTGGCCGTTTTCGCTGTCTCCTTGCGCGAGTGAACGAAGACGAGCGTCTGGTTCTTGCCAGCCTGGTCGAGCACTTTTTCGTAACAGACTTCATTCATGACTTGATACCGCTTGATGGCTTTCTTCTCCGTGACACCAATAAATTGCTGCTGGAGTGCACAAGGGCGGTACGATGCGTTGAAATAGAAAAGCCCTTTAGATTGGTCCACGCGGAGAAAAGTGGCGACGTCCTCGTAATTTGGTAACGTAGCGGAAAGGCCGACAAGACGAACGTCATCCGAGGTCTGCTCCATGCGCCGAATCGTCCGCGCGACAATACTCTCGAGGACGGGACCACGTTCGTCATGAAGAAGATGGATCTCATCAATGATGAGTAGGCGAACAAGGTTCGTGTAAGATGTGTCAGAATTCTTGCGTGTAATCACATCCCACTTCTCCGGCGTAGTTACAATAATTTGTGTCTCAGCGATTTGCTGTTTTGTCATTTGCGAATCGCCGGTAAGCTCGCCAACCTTGATGCCGAACGGGCCTAAGCGAGAGTTAAAGTTCCCGACCATCTCCTGTACGAGAGCTTTCATGGGAGCGACGTAGACAATCTTAAATGCATCGAGATTGAAGGCGCCGGTAGACTCATCACGCCATTTACCAAGCTCATTGAGGATAGTAAGCATAGCTACGTTTGTCTATGAGACAGTCAACATCGAACCGCAAAGAATGTGCAAAAAAAAACACACCTTGCCAGCTCCAGTTGGAGCGCAGAGTAGAATTGGTTCGTCGGTACCAAATGCTATCGAGTACAGCTTGCTCTGCACGCGATTAAAAGTTTTAAGTCCTGGGAAACCCTGCCGTGCCCATTCTGGCAAGTCGGTGATTGGTACGAGTTCACCCGTCGTGACGGGCTTCGATTTGGGCGCCGGTACATGAATTTCCTCATACCCTTTCTTCGCGCGCTTAAACGACCCTTTCGGTAGATTGGTCGTCTTGTTGGACATCAGGTGTCCGCCCTGGCTGAAAATCATGCTCTCCAAGTCTAGTGTCTTCTTGGGATGTACAACAGAGCCAGGGGCAAGGGTAGCGGTCTTGGGCACTTGGGCACTTGTGGTTTGGTCATCGACGTCCATGGCATCCTCCGCATGGGCCTTGGCCTGCCGATCCCCGGCAAGTTCGCGCAGAATCCAGCCCAATCCTTTCTCGCGCATAGCAACCTCGACGTCGACACGTTCGTTGGCGTCACTACGTGCGAGCTTGGTACACCATACGATAACCTCACGATTTTTCAGGAACTTGGTGATGACCTCGAAGGATTGATAGTCGAACAGCTCCATGAGTTGGTTTTCACAGTCGCGAAGACCTGACTCGGAACCAAGAATGGACAGGACGGCGATGGTTTTGTCGGAGGCGGTTTGGGGATCGGTATAGACCTCGCTAACGAGGCGCTGTACCCAGAAGGCATCGATAGAATGTGGGGAAACGATATCCTTGTCTGCTTTGGCCTTTGCGCCGGCCTTAGAAGAGGACGCACCGCCAATGACTAAGGCATCTTCACCCTCCTCTTCGCCATCAGCCGCAGCAGCCTCGGCATCCTTGTCGCCCTCGACACCTTCCTCCTCCTCGTCTGACTCATCTCTGATCTCATAACCCTCCTCTTCATCGCTTTCCTGTTCTTCTTCATCGAACACCACGGCTACACCGACTTCATCATCGATTTCTGCGTCCTTACGCTCCATGTCAGGGTCAGCCATAGTTTCGTCCTCAGCGCCATAGTCGGTAATTTTTTTCGAGAGATTGATGAGCTGAGAAAACGTCTCGCCAGTGACAGGGCCAAGGACTTCTTCAACTTCCTTCTTCTTGTCGAAGTCCTTCATGCTCTCGCTTTTCAGCGTCTCGAGCACGGTGTCGGCGGCACTGCGCACGACGTCCTGAGCTTGGTCCCCGAGTGCAAAATGGACGGTGGAAAGAATAAGCTCGTAGACGTCGCGTGTTTCCGTGGTGCGTGGTCGGTAGGTGAGACCTTCGACGTCCTGGGTAGCCTCGAGGATATCGGCGTAGCCAAAACCAGCGGCCTCTTGCTTCCGCTTGGCGGTGCGTTCGGACGGATCCTGCTTGTCGGCTGCCCTCTTTTTCTTCTTGTCAAGATCTTTGGGGGCCGCACGTTGAACACGCGAACCCATCTCCCGGGGGTCGATACGCCCGGCAAGTGTTGTTGGCGCGCCATCGGGCTCCTTGTCTCGGCGAGGTAGCGCAGAACGGTCCGCGGTCAAAACGAGAGAGGAGATGGCTCCATAGTTGTAGCCTGATAAATCAGGCTTTCCAGGGGGGCGACCCGACATTATGAGTGGTAGTTGGGTCTTGTCGTCGTTGCCGACGTTGGAAGTGGCGAAGGTTTACAGTGAACGCGACGCGAGATGAAACACGTCCTCATCGGAGTTCTAAATATCCCGCTTACGGTAACTATTCCCATATTTACTCTTCGGTGGCTGCCATTCCTGTGGCCGGAGTTGCATGCGAAACCAAATTCATCCTACTGCTGTACACAGCCAGACGCCGCAGACACCTTAATGCCAACGGCCGGCCCCGAACGCCCCAAACTCTTCGCCGACACGAAGCGCATCCAAGAAGTACTTCGGTTTTTTGGAGGAGACAGGTGCCTGCGCTAAACTGTGGCAAGATGGGAGCCAGGGAGAACCAATAGCGTGGAGACCAGAAGACGACCACCCACCATATGACCGCACGCTACCCATAACAAGCATCTGCTGGTTCTCTCCAAAATGTTACATGCCTAAACATAATACGTAGTATATGTGTCCGCTTCTGTGCCTAGTTGTTCGCGCGCGGGATAAAAGTTCGGATTTCAAAAAAAATTCGAAATTCATCGTATTAGAAATATGAGCGAGTGGCCAGTTGTACAGGGCAGACAACGGATGGATAGGTTAACAGACAACAGGGTCCAGGCTCTACTCGTGGCTGGTACCATACGGCAGACTCAGTACGATGAAAATAGGGAACCACGCGGCTTTCTCAACGATTCGGCAAGCCCTAAGAACGTCTCTGCCAGGCGCACCTAATTAACCTCGCATTAATTTTCTACAATAGAAAAAAGACGTTTCCCTCTCACCGTGTCCAGAGCCTCAGTATAAGAGGAGGGAACATGTGCGGTAGCAGGGAGCAGCGGATCGTGTGGTGCATTGTTTTGTACATCCAGGGCAATCTGTGCCATCCTACGCAGTGAGGACGAAGTAGCATCTTGCCCAAATGAGACAGCGTGAAAAGAAAGGGGTCTCCTGACGTTTACATTGTCAGCATTCTCGAGAAGCCATCGGAAGTCAATTACACAAACCCCTGGCGTACAGCTCCACGACAGATGTCGTAGATGGGCTCATCCCCGACGTAGTCCTCGCCATCGGACAAAAAAACTAAGACAGGTGTTCTATAATACATGTCAGTATATCGTGTAAAGGTTTACGAGCTCTTTTGCCCAGAATACTTTTGTACCTTTCGGTACTCCAGTGTGCGTTCATGATATTCTGTGCACTCTCTAAAGCACGGACGAAGTCTGTCCCGCCATCGGCTTCGAATCGCAGGGCGGCAGTCAACAGCTCATCTGGAGAACTCGCAAAATCGTTTTCGATAGAAGTCGACGGTTCGTGATTGAAGAAAATCAAACTATATGCATCCCGTCTGGCCCCGCCCAACTGCGCATTGCGATTTATAGCAGCCTGGCGCGCCAGCCAGAAGCTGTAGAGAGCCGAAAAGACGCATCCAAGTCTGTCGTTTGCCGTGGGCGTGATGCGATCAATCCCAGCCGCGTTGGGAAGTGGCTGCCGATCTTGCTGGCACATTGATCCAGATCTGGTGTCCAACCCGTTTGTTTGTGAAGAGATGAAGTAGGAAATCAGGACAACGAACCTGTCAATGACAAAGATTCTACGGAACGTCCGAATTGAGGGTTGCCAACGAGTGGTACAGAGATAAACTACTCACACATGGAAAGCCTGCTGCATCACTACGGGATTCTTACAACTGAAATGGTGGCCGTCATTAGATACATATCCAAGTCCAGCTGGTGCATTTGCAGCATCGATTGGCGCGTGAAATAACGCCAGAGTGCAACGAGACGGCTGCGCGTTGGCACCACCCACTTCCACGGTGTGCTCCGGGCCTTGAAGAATCAGGTTTCAACGACGGCCACAAAGTTCAGGAGGAATACAATATTGTTACCTGGGCACATCGCATCGCTGTCATCACGCATAAGACAAACCATAGGTGGACTTATGAGATTACGTACCACTTCGCAAAATTCGCTTGCTCTTCACGGGGATAGGGATCTACAAAAAAGTGTTCGTTAATTCCAGCAGTATGGAGTTGTCGTCCCCATCACCTCTGAAACCTGATAATTGCATGAGCAAGATCAAGACGCGTAGTTATACAACGATCATACCCATTCGGCGCCAATGAAGACCATGTGTGATCCAATCTTTCGGCTGCTCGGGGTTTGGGACCATTCTCTCATTAATATGCTGTGTCTCTGGATTATCGCAGGGATCACCACGACAGTAGTCGATATGGACGTGTCGTCCCATCGATGTGCACACCAAATTGCAAAGCATAGGGGCGCCATCGTCATTTGATGAGAACCTGCGTCCTTCTAACTCGAGACTGGTTCCATCTGGTCCGTCGATAGCCCATCGTGTGCGCGACATGGACCCATGGTGCGTCTCATGCTCCTGTTGGGGATGACCTGAACTAAACTCAGCAACCAGTCAAAGAGGCCAGGAATCATAATCAAACCCAAAGGAAGCGTGCACAGATAACCGCACGTCTCACACCTATAGCAGATAAGCACTCGAAGAACTTGGAGCTTGACTGACTTACCGGCTCTCGCAGAAGTGGAAGGGCTGTTTCTCGTCGCTGTGAATGTGAGGACCTGGATGACCAACCTCTCCGGGTTCGATTATCTTGACGCAGCGGAGACGCTTCGCAGCTGCAGTATATCAAAGTAATCTTAGGAAAGTAACGCAGAGTCGCGGTAAACGTACCTTGGGTATACTGAATATGTGATAAGGATATTAGCCTATGCAACAAACAGAGACATACCTTCGTGTATTGGAAATTTTCATGCCTGCCAGTGAATGTGGCCTCGATGGACTGGGGGTCGTATCTATTTCGCATATTCCGGGGCAGAACACAAGGCGCTACAAGAATGTTCTTGTCTAGAAGACTCAAATAAATGACGTTCATGAAAGAGGAACAACAAACGCACCCGCAAAGGTGATATTGGTCAGGGTCAAGGCCATGTAAGTGGTCCCCACTGCATAATCGCTTGCATAGTTGACAAGAAACGGGACAAAGTCTATGTTCACAGGCATGTACCACGTGTTCTTCGTTTCTAAGCGGATCCTCATCAAAGGTTTGTCTACGAAGGGGCGACGTGGCTCACATAGGAACGCGACATGTCCCAGAACAGGTGAACGATTTCCTGTTCGGAAGTCTCAAGCCAATCAAATCACACGGCTAGGAGAGCGCTTCAGTTATACTCCCAATACAGTTTTAAACAGTCAACATACTTGACCACACATATGGACCGGAGCAGAACAAACGTGCTCGCCGTCATGTGCGATTGCCTAACGAAGACGAAAAAATGAGGCACGTACATAAGGCTAGGTAAACTAGATTACCTTAATACACTCGTCCACGCATCCTTGCATGCCAGAGAACACGCAAGGCTCTCCACATAGATGAGAATCCACACGGCATCTGGTGCAGGCAGCAAGTGTGAGCGACACGTGCCATCATGAAACTGACTAATCTTACACGTGATTTCCGGAATGACCCGCGCTAAGATTCGCAGCGTTAGAGAAGGGGAACCAGAGATTTAACTATACCTACGTTTGGCCACAACGTTTAGCTGCCAGGAGGTCCCTTTGGCAAAAGGTACAATCGTGGATACATTCATGACTCGTCAAGCAATTATGGTTGCCTTCATGCAAACGGCTTTGTATGCAGAAAAGGTTGCACGAACTACACTGCGACCGGCAAAGTTGGACACTGGCTCTTAGATCTATGACAGCACTGTTAAATGTTCGGCGTAGCTCTTCGATGCTGGAGTTCCCGGCCTGGAATCGTTGTACATTCGACTTCAGCCACCTGTCGACATGAGCTGCACGCAGATCGACGAGGTGGGTCAAATACTGCGCGAGATCTGAAGCCCATTCCGAGTCGTCGCCGTGTTGCCTAAAGGTCATCTTGTCCCAGGACTCACGGAGAGTTCCGAGGAAAGACTCGCGGTCCACTACTGGGGCATCAGGTCCAGCCAACAAAAAATGGGCCTCTGTATCATCCTCTGCGTCGATTACTAGGTCGGTATCAAAATTCTGTTGTCTTCAGTTTGGTACATGACAACCTCGATCTTTGGCATACCTTCAGCGGCTCTCGCTCGGGAGAGACCTCTGAGAATCCCGTCTCCAGAGCTTTGGGCAAGATCGCAAGAAGAGAGTTTGCACGATGCGCGGCCATAGTTTCTAAAACAGATATTTCATTGCGAGAACAAATATCAGAACGTGGAACGCACGTGACATGGCTCCCCAATCGTTTGCCTGGCGGAAGTACGGCCAATCAGTGAAGAGAAAAAAGATTAGACAACTTAGCGAACAGACCTTCAACTTGGCCATCAACGTCTTCAACGTATGCAAAAATTCGCCCGCGGTGTGATGTGACGTCGACTGTTGGTCAAGTTTCCTTTTGAGCGCAGCAAAAAGCTTGTAGAATTCTCTCGATTCAATCACGGGCCATGGGATAATCTGTAGTTTTCCTGCATGAAGACGAGTGATGAAGTTGGCATCTTGCTCGTCCTGAACTATTTTCTGGAATTTGAGCGAGAATCTAGATAATGTTAACAGAGGATAGATCTGGTATGGCTCAAGTACATACTCTCTCGTAATTTCCGCCTTGTCCGAGTCGATGACGTCCTGGAAGGAGACGTAAGCCATTGCACTACACGGCGAGTCACTTGCCCACCTTGATTATGACGACAAGTGTTGACTGGAAGAGTGACGGGTTAGATGTCGGATCCAACACAGACGAGCTTGACTGGAAGGACTGGAAAAGGCCGGTAATATCTCTGCTCAGAGCGAAGTTGTTGCGGAACAAAACCTCCACGGAGCGTTAAATGAACGGGGACGATCACACAGCGATGCTGATTTCTCACAAGATTAGAAATGGCTGTATTGAAGAGAACAAGAAGTGTGTCCTCCTGAGCCGAACGCTCGAGACTGTGTACACCTGTTGTTTGTCCATCCTCAGATGATGTAAATCCCATTTGGGCGTTAACTCACCCTCGAAGTCCAAGGCCACAATGAGGGCATCATCAGTAGGAGAAACCGACATCCATACACCCTCTGAGTTCGGTTAATTTGCTAATTTGAATGATGGGAACTCGAAACTTACCAGTAGTTCGCATCGCACTGCCCGCAAAAGAAGTGTCCACGAGATGATTCAGAGTGAAACTTTTCCCAACAGATTGCTCTCCCATAGACGATACAACCTTCACGGGCTGAGATTGGCGTACGTGATACTGAGAGGGACGTTCGGGACAATTAAGCAAAGAAACCCTTACTTTTGATGCCCAATAAGACTGGAAAATCGACTCATACCATCCGAGCGACAAACTGTCCACAATTTTGTTGACTTCGGCTCCCAGCAACGACTTCTCCAGTTGCGCCGACACAACGCCGTCCTTGAGTGGAACAAATCTGTTCTCATGGGTAATCGCAATATGGATAGGGATGAGGCAAAGCAAGTCCGCCAACCATTCTCCGGCTCGGAAACGGGAGACGGGCCAATCCGGACCAGAAACGAACCATTGCGCAAAAGAAGGGAAGGTGCGTGCAGACACAGATATACCCCTGAGTTCGTCACCAGTTGGCTTTCGTGATGCCCTTTCGAAGGTATGGATGATATCTGAAAAGTGGGAAGAGAAAGGGCGCCGGTCGTCATTAGTGACGAATACTAGCGTCTTCTGTTGCCTCTCGCTCGAAGATGTTATCGTACGGCGTTTCACTGCAGGCACAACAGGGAAACGAGTCCAGACGTCAGCATGGCAATCAATTAGACAATTGTGGACGGTATGTTTGCCATGGCCAGTTGTCGCCTTGGACCGCCGCTCTTGGAAAGTGAACTCAGTAGCTTTACGGGTAATGTCGAGGATAACTGATCGACAGGACCGTGACTCTAGGTCGAGGCCGATAAGGTGGATATTGTTCCGACTGATAATGGAGGTGAGAAGCGCTGCGTTGAGGTCGACAGGAAAGTTGGGAAGTGCGACAGAAATCCCATTGGTCGACGCAAATGTAGACCAGTGGTACGCCGTTAGTGTAGGGTTCCCATCCTCTTCTTGAACCATGAGCAGACATGACCCATCTGGGGATGAGTAAATAGCACGTGGCACCTGTGACAGCTGTAGAGAAGCGGGTCTACGAAAAAGCATGAGAAATATACACGTGAGGATGAGAAGAAGAAAGTACTTGGGCTGCAGTGTAATCAAAGAGAAAATCCTCGCCTGAGCGCTCGAATCCACAAATAATATCTCTTCACTCCCATGAACGAAACATGCGTGGACAATGGATACTCCGGTGTTATAGAATGGAAGGAGATCTATTGCGGTCCCCAATCCCCGCAAGGACTTGAGCTCTTCATCAAATACGAAGATATGGAGTTGCATCTGAGTGCTCGAGTTAGTATGCTGGCCAAGTAAGTCTGGAAAAGGAACTAAATACTCTGGCAGATGCGTACACGGCCAACATACGCTTTGACTCGTCAAAGGCAAAGAGGCACGTTTGGCCGATTTTGTCTTGGTGGAAAAACTTTGCAGGCGATTTGCTCCTGATGGCGCCGTCTATGCGGCTCAGTTTATCGAGAAAGATCATGACGTTCCCCTGAGAATCAACAAGGCCCACAAGAATTCGATCTCCTTCCAGAAGATGCGCGTATCTGCATGGCGACAATAAGCACAGGCATACAGTATGTAAGTTTACTACGCCCTCACTTTACGACGGTATCAGAGGAAGCGCGAAAAGTTTGAGAGAGTCGATAATTGATCATGGGCGTTGGGACGTAGGAGGGATCGAGCTGGAGATTGTGTTTTTGTTCGGCTCGCAGGCGCAATGTGTGAACATGATATTCGATCTCTTGATTTTGCTGGGATTCTTGATGCCCCTTGATAGAATAAGATACTATCCAGCCGATGAGGTACACTAGCGTTCAACAGGATGGACCAACAGACCTGGAGAATAATAGTGCTCCTTCTTCTCTGCGAAGCTATTGACATGGATGCTCCTATGACTAAGTTGTGTTATAATAGGAGCAATTACTTGAGGCTGTTTTGAACGTACGATCGACAGTGCTCTCGAGTTGAATCCTCAATGTGATGAACGAATTCAGACCGGAGGATCCCAAGTTCTTTATCTTCTCCGATGGTGATGTCCCGTAATATTTGCCTGTCGCACTCTTCCTTCTGAATCGCGAATATCTGTTTACCAATTCCATCCACAAGAGACTCGATCAGGTTCCTGAGATAAGCGTAAGCTGTTTCCTCGGCCTCAACGGTAGCATCATGTAAGCATTCATGGACGGGAGCATCGTGAAGGCGTAAGAGGAAGTGCGAGTCAGATACCGATGCTGCGAAATTATTGGCCTCTCTCCACAACGCCTCCTCCCTCGTCGGCTTGGGGCCTTTGGCCTTCACAAACGGGACCTTTGGTAGACGATCAACAACATAGTCAACAATGCCTTTATCCTCCTTGCCAACGATTTTGAGGAGTCTCAAAATGCTTTGTAAATCACGGCGAATTAGTACAGCGTCCGTCAAATTCCGGATTTGGTCCTTATCCAGACCATCTGTGTTCTCAAGGAGATATTTAAGGATAAGAATGCGCTCCTTTTTAAACCGGAATTCTGGGGCTTTGATCCCTTTTTCGAGATTGGCGGCACGTATGATACTCCGAAACTTTGGTCCCGTTTTCGGAGAGATGCGAAACAGGTCGTGTAGTGGGTCTAGATGCCATGTCAACAACGAGATACATGGAGACGAGATATGTTTACGTGTAGCATCATCGGAGTCTACCTTGGATTTGGCTGTCTCGGAGGAGCTCAACATGGGCAGAATAGCTTCACGACGAACGGACCTGCAGTAAATCGCGAAGGCCACGGTATGAGCTGATTAGCGAGTGGCCTGAACAGAGAGTGCTCACGGGAAAGCTTTTAGCACCTCAATAATCACGGCTTCCTGTAGTTTGGCATTTATATCTTCAATACTGCGCTCGAGCATGATATGCATCTCGTTTTGTCGTTCGGTACGGATCCCATGGAAGCGTTGGATTATCTCTCGCCTGCGTTTCTCCCATGTCGCAAACTCTTTCGGAAACCGGTCAATGAGACCTAACTTCATCAAAGTCTCTAAGGACTTGTCTTCGATTTTCTCGGATAAACATAACACAACATCATCTCCACTGAAACGTGATTCCATCAAGGTGGTACTTAGAAGCTCAAGTGGTACTTACAGAAGGAGACGGATCTGTGAGGCACTCTGGTCGTGGTGAACAAACTTCTCGACCAACTTCTCCGCCTGTTTGAACTCGGCTGTCATAAAACCTTGCACAGTTTCTCCGCATAATAGCCTCGGAGATAGGTTCTTATGGTCAACGTGAGTCCTAGGCGGAGGTCGTTTATCGACAAGAAGCGGAGAATCCATCTTCCGATATGAGAGAAGTTGAAGTCAATTCGAAGGAAAGGATTTCTACGAAAAAATGTACCGTGAATCCTGGTCGAGCGACAACATTCTCCTCTTGATCATTTGTTTTTGCAACTACGAAATCGTAAAGTCGGCCCGAGTCGTCGTTATCTGAATCAACGGAAACATTATCGTCATCCTCGTCACCCCACACAATGGCTTGTGAATGCTCCGACGAGAGTAGGCAGACGATCTGATCGCAAAGTTTGGTGAGGTACCTACGCGGGTCCAGTCAATCTGGGTCGAACACGAAGGGAATAGTCATACCGCATGAACGTAACTCTATTGCGCTGGACGGTGGACATCGCCTGATCATTCCAGGTTGTATCTTCAGGCCAGTACAAGACATAGGCCCGCTCTTCGGCAGTTGACACGAAAGAGCGCACGACGTAGAGTCCTGATTTTAGAATGGGCTCTGCACCCCCAGAATTGGAGCCGTTGTGCGGCGTAAGCAATTTTCTCGCCCTTTTCTCAAGTAAATTAGCTCAATTATATATTAGAAAGTTGAACGTACGTATTGTCATCCACGGCATGAATTTCACGGAGGAGCCTCACGATCTCTTCTTTCGACCCATATACCCCCAATGGCCTAAGTGAACTATTATCTAGCTTCTTGAAATTGACCTTTGTGATAGATGAGTAAGCTCCTGGAGAGAGCGCGTTGATGAAAGCCTGAAGCGACGGTTGTGCAATCATGATCTTATCGACTATAAAATGTATGAGTGCGTGAGAACTGATAGTCTAGGAGCAGCGATTACCAAGGCCGCTGCTTCCTTGTTCCGTGATCAGATCGAGAAGGCGATACATCCCTTTGACGGGACAAGAGGAATCCTCAGGAGGTGGTGATGGTTTCCGTGCTGGCACGGGACTACGATCTTTGGCGGCGGAGGATTTAGGCGGAGAGCGTGCAGCTGGCACCATAGGAGCAAGTTAGTATCATCAGAAGGGCTCAAAGCAACTCTCCTCACCATTCGCTAGATCTCTGGGTGTAGAGGGCCCGGGAGACATCCCTGAACTGTGCGCTGGTGCGGAGGAACGATCTGAGTCTGGGGAGCGTCGCTGAAATAAACCGCCAGAACACAAATAATTATGAACAGACTCGCCTTTCCAGAAAAAAGCATTATCATCATCATCATCGGCAGCAGGCGTTCCAGGGAGCGACATAAATTGATCGGACTCTGCGCCGCCATCCATAGATGCCCCTGACATATTCCTAGACTGGGATGCGTTGTAAGACCCTAAGAATCGAACTCAAACCGAATGAAGATATTACAATTGGGGAAGTATCAGTGGAGATGAGCGGATCTACAGCGACTGCGTCAGGGACAATGATACATAATAATCTAAAAGAAACTAGAAAAGAGCTCACCACTGTCAGTTAAATGTGTTGTCGACATCAAATTGTCAGTAATGAGATTGCGTAGGGAACCGGGTGGAGGTTGTCCTAGGGAAGGAGGCTTTTACGATATATATATATGGATAGCGAGCCTGAAATGATCACACACCCCTCTCTTTTCACATTGATTGCGCTGTCAGGCGTTCGTGTGGCACCCTTTCATGTCCCAAAGAAATTCAATGATCAGTACCCCAAATCGTGGTGATAAAGTCGAAGAATTTCTGCTTCCTTCGCTGCAAGCCTCAACGCTTTCCACGTTGGCCAATGCTTCTGTGGAATGATACTATCAGACGCATACAGGGGCAATCTGATTCAGGTGGGCACCAGTCAACAACGTTGACTCAACGAGGCTCAACGAGTCACGGTAAATATTATTTCTACTTTTCTTCCAATGATTACATAATTAAATATAATTATATTTGTGTCAGTGGTCAGACCTGTGGCACTCGTCAGAAATTCGAGCAAACCCACGCCCTGAGCCAATATACAATTGTCAAAGGACATGAGGCACTAACAACTCATAAGCACCCTGCCCGTCGAACGTCTGCCATGTACCGAGATTATAGTATGCGGATAACGGAGATGATACTACGGGATGATTGGTTTGAGCGCGAACCGAACTCATGATGTCATCTTCCGGAGTTTGGATCTCTGTCAGACATTTTCGACTTTGGAAAACCCACGATATGTTCAAATACGAACTTACTGTTAGATCTCAAGATATATCGTACATCAGCCTAAACATGAAAAGCGAAAACAAACCATTATGCGACACAAATTTGGAGGAAGATACACGAAGAATCATCTATTGTCAATCGGCATTCGAGATCCCAATTTAGCCAAGTGGTTTTGGGTTTCGGTGCTTAGCGCATCTTCTGTGATGTTTACTCTTTCCTAGTGAGACGGTCATAAACCGAGCAGATCTGACGATCAATTTGTTCACTTGTAGCAAAAAAGCCTAGTGAAAGGTTCACTCTATGCCGCAGTATGAGAAATATGGACGATCAACTCACTTTCCATCCGTCTCATCACGTCTGACTACTTACAAAGTGATAGTTGCACCCGGAAATCTTCTTGCATGACGTATTACATCCTGGCATAGGTGTCATTTCCCGCGCTCGATGACGACTATCGTAGAAGGAAGGTATGATAACTTGGGCAGAATTTCCGGCCCTGCCGTTGGACCAGATGCTTTACTTCCGAAGAGCCGTCACGTGAATATTCTGGCCCAGTTGGGACGATCTCCAGTTGGCATGCCTTGCACCAGATATACATACAACGTTCCATGGGGCAATGAAAGTTCCGCGCCTCATTGAACGCCTCTGTCAAAAGTTAATTAGATCGGCCGCACCTGTCAGGCACCCGTGAGATCTAGACCGGACACGGGAGGTCGACTTGAAACTGCTCAATCACCTGCGCCATGGCAAAAGGATGAGAACCTCTGCCATCTCCATCTCGATCCATATTTCGTATTGCTATTGCGTAGTACAAATACCAAATTCCGCTTGACCTCTACACACACACATCGAGTTAGTCCGCTTGTCTAAGCTCATTCAAAATAACGGATGGTTAACACGTAACTCACAGTCGATTCCGGGTGATTGTTGCCGGGCCCTGCCGTACACGTTGGACATAAGACGGGGAGGGGCGCGGCACGACTACCTGTGACATGATGAGTCCACGACTGCATTCCCTACAACATGGGTGTCCACAAGGATCGATCCGCTCGACCGATTCTTCTGGAAGCATATCCAAGCATACTCCGCAGTCAAACACGCATTGTTGCTCCGCAGCAAGAACTTCCGTGCGCTGCACCAACAGGTGATCCTCTTCAAACTGGCGCTCAACACGACAGCCAATTGGAGCAAATTACCGTGTATAGAAAGTCGATAAGCGGCTAATAATTACCACCGCTGCTGATAGAGTTGGGATATTGCGACAGCGACATGACAATATGACAATGAAGGGAGAGGTAACTTGGGCGAAAGCGAAACGAAACGTGTTCGTAGCTGACAAATCCGTTTCCACGCCTCTCCGCGTTTTCTATTGAGTCCACATCCACAGACCACAATGCTCATCATATCAGTGTAACGAATAAGAGAAGGTGCGTCGCTTTTTAAGCCTACCACTGCAAGTCCAGAAATATGGGGCGAGAGAGAAGACGCGCTTTGTAATGAATATCGCAACTGGGACGCCCGGACGGCTCAGAATGTATGATTAGGCGGGAGCTGGGGTAGTCTGGACTCTGGACGCAGCCGAGTCTACCACCGTACACCAGTATCATGAACTACCGACCATGAAATCCGAGGAGGCAAAATGCTCTCCTGATGAAGAGCAGAGGAGGCCCGGCAATATTTGTGTAGGTACTTTACCAGCATGGGTACAGTACAATCACTAATTATCAATTGATTACAGTTTTTTTTTTTAATTCTATTAACGTCCACCTTGGGGTATAGACCTATGTAGGACTAACGACTCGTGGAAAATTGATTACAGTATGTCACGAATCTCGTTGTGATCCGGCCTAAATTAGTGACAGTTATGGGTCGGTTATCTCGTTTATTTACTCAAGCTTTTGGCCATGCCTCATACACGGCGAGCGAGCATGCTCACTCACCTCGCCTACAGCACAGGGCCTTCAGCTTGTTGGGGCATTGCCCCCAAACCCCCATTTATTATCCACAGCTTATTGTTAGATATAAAAACTATACTATGAGTTAAAGCAGATGCACCCAATTGTCTGTAAACACAACATAATCATATAGACTGTATGTAAATATAACATGTTACGTGATCCAATCTTTCGGCTGCTCGGGGTTTGGGATCATTCTCTCGTTAATATGCCGTGTCTCTGGATTATCGCAGGGATCACCACGACAGCAGTCGATATTGAAGCGCGGTAAGGTCGCGCGAGTGCCAGTGAGTCCGGGAGGACAGAGAAAAGGGTCTTGAAAAAGGAGGAAAACGGGAAAGCACGCAAAAAGGGAGAGAAAGTGAGTCACCATGCACCAAGGGTGAACGTTGAACTGGATTGAAAGTGTCCGGTAGTGTGACTATATACATAATCTGTCACTACCTAGAATGATCCGCCACGCATGACATATGACAGACGCTTGTGCAAGCGCAGCCACGCAGTCCACCTTACAACATGGACGTGTCGCCCCATCGATGTGCACACCAAATTGCAAAGCATAGGGGCGCCATCGTCATTTGATGAGAACCTGCGTCCTTCTAACTCGAGGCTGGTCCCATCTGGTCCGTCGATAGCCCATCGTGTGCGCGACATGGACCCATGGTGTGTCTCATGCTCCTGTTGGGGATGACCTGAACTAAACTCAGCAACCAGTCAAAGAGGCCAGGAATCATAATCAAACCCAAAGGAAGCGTGCACAGATAACCGCACGTCTCACACCTATAGCAGATAAGCACCCGAAGAACTTGGAGCTTGACTGACTTACCGGCTCTCGCAGAAGTGGAAGGGCTGTTTCTCGTCGCTGTGAATGTGAGGACCTGGCTACTACTGTAACGTATCAAATCAGTCTGTACTTGTTTGGTTTGACTGCGAACCGAACTCATGATGTCATCTCCCAGCGTTCGGACCTCAGATCTTTTCGACTTCGGAAAACTTGTCGGAAAAACTGTGATATATTCAAATACGAACTTAAAATCTCAAGATACATCGTACATTAGCCCAAACATAAAAACAAACCACCGCTCGAGACAACTTGGAGGGAGAAGATACACGAGGAATCATCGATTGTCAATCAGCATTCGAGATACCAATCTGGCCAAGGCGTTTGGGAAGAGGTTGTGGGTTTCAGTGCTAGGCACATCTTCTGTAATGTTCACTCTTTCCTTGTGAGATGGCCGTAGGCACAGCAGATCTGACGATCAATTCGTTGCACTTGTAGCAAAAATGCCTAGTGAGGGGCTCTCTTTCAGACATATCTAAACCATGGAGGCTAATGCCAAATATCACGCACGAGTTACAACCGGGAGAAATGCACTGTAATATGAGAAATATGAAGGATCAGCTCACTTTCCTTCCGTCTCGTCATGTTCGACTACTTACAGAGAGAAAGTTGCATCCGGAAATCTTCTCGCATAGCGTGTTGCATGCTGGCATAGGTGTCATTTCCCATGTTCGATGATGATCAGAAGAACGGTATGGTAACTTACTTGGGCAGAATTTCCAGCCCTGCTGTTGGACCAGATGCTTTAATTCCGAAGAGCCGTCACATGAATGCTCCGGCCCATTGGGAACGATCTCTTGTTGGCATGCCTTGCACCAGATATACGTACAACCTTCCATGGGGCAATGCAAGGTCCGCGCCTCATTGAACACCTCTCTGTCAAAGTAACTAGATCGGCTGCACCTGTCAGGCACCCGTCAGACCCAGACCAATCATGGGAGGTCGATTTGAAGCTGCTCACTCACCTGCGGCATGGCAAGAGGATGAAAAACTCTGCCATCTCCATCTCGGTCCATATTTCGTATTGCTCCTGCGTGGTACCAATTTCAAGTACCAAATTCTGCGTGACCTCTACGACACACACACACATAGAGTTAGCCTGCTTGTCTGGTTCATTCAGATTAGCGGATGATTGACACGTAACTCCCAATCGATTCTGGGCGATTATTGCCTGGCCCTGCCGTACACGTTGGACACAAGACGGGGAATCGGCGCGTCTCTATCTGTGACACGATGAATCCACGAATGCATTCCCTACAAAATGAGTGTCCGCAAGGATCGATCCGCGCAATCGAATCTTCTGGAAGCGTGTCGAAGCATACTCCACAATCAAACACGCGTTGTTGCTCCGCAGCAGCAAGAAGTTCCGCGCGCTCCGCAACCAATAGGTGATCCTCCTCATCAAATTGGCGCTGCAACATGGCAGCGAGTTGGCGCGAAGAAAGAGAATCGGTTAGGCTCCCCGTTGCCTCGCTCGGTGAAGACCAGGTTGTACTGAGCTGATCATGAATCAGTTGAAATGATTGCGATTTGCATCGGGACAATAAAGGGGGGAAGAAGTCACCGAAGTAACCCCAGAAGACCATGATTTGGGGTCAAACGGTTGACGGAAGGTCCAGAGTGGTGGTTGAGCTACTGTATTATCGGGAGGAGATGGCGCAATGCCAAACCTCGTTCTGGGCGGAAATAGCGTCGAGGCCATAGTAACTGACTACCAGGGAAAGTGCTTCGAGGAGGAGGGCAGCGGCAACGAGTTAGTCGTGGGACTACAAGGGTATATAAGTGGCCAACGGTGAGACAAGCTAGCCTACCAGCAGGAAATAAGCTTAGCGCCCCAATCAACACTCCTGACATGCACATTGTAAGGGGAGGTAGGTCGGGTTCAGTGCTTGTCTATCACGAAGTCACATTTGGGCCCCTAGGCCGTGACTACCGATAATCACAAAGCTTCTCAGAAGTCCATGTGGGCGGCGTAAGGATGTTTCCCGTTGAAGGTTGCGTTACTACAAAGTAGTCAGTAGTAGAATGCGCGTGTTGATCCGTCTGAGCCTCGTGATTTCGTGGACGTGGACAGCTGCAGAGGGGGGTTAGGGTTAGTAAGAACACGACGAAGGGAACCATTCAACCCATGACCCTCATCCCATTTTCCATGGGTGGAGCTCGTACCTCGACCACAATCAACTACACTTCTTCGATTCATTCATTCGGTTTGCAAAACCCATACCACTCATCAAATATCAATATTTGGTCACCGGATTTTTAGCAGCCAGCAATGTTTGGTTCAAAGCGATTCAGAGTCTTACAGACCCGAACCATATCCGTATGATATAATCAATAATATACATCAGATCAATCAAATCACCACCGCGCGACATTGGAAAGAGAAGATACACAACAAATCATAGACCATCCGTTGGCGTTCAAAAACCCCAGTTCGGCTGAGGATTTGGGCAGAGAAAAAGAATTTCAGCACCGACACCGTGGCGATTCGTCGCTCCTTCCTTGTAAGATGACCGTAGCGGGTCTGGTGAGCCATCCGCCACAGCTGTAGCAAAAATTCCTGGTGAGGAAGTCTCTGTGTCAGACATCTACACTAAGGAGGAAGATGCGAAATATTACGCACGATCTGCATCCGGGGCAACGCACTGGGATGCGGGATACAGTATATAAAGGTTCAGCTTAGTGATTTTCGTCTCGCCTCGTCACGTCCGATGACTTACATGTACATTGTTACACCCAGAAATCTTTTCGCATGGCGTGTTGCACACTGGTATGGACATCATTTCTCACCTTTGATGATGATCAGAAAGTAAAAGTATCACACCTGGGCAGTACTTCCAGCCCTGCTGCTCGACCAGACGCTTCAGTTCCGAAGAGCCGTCACATGAATGTTCTGGCCCATTGGGAACGAACTCCTGTTGACATTCCTTGCACCAGACATAATTGCAACCTTCCATGGGGCAATGCAAGTTCCGCGCCTCGTTGAACCCCTCTTTGTCGAGATAACTAGTTTGGTTGCACCTGTCGGGTCCCCGTGAGACCTAGACCAGTCACGGGGGTTTGGTTCGAAACTGCTCATTCACCTGCGGCATTGCAAGAATACGAAAAACTCTGCCATCTCCATCTCTGTCCATACATCGTATTGTTCTTGCGTGATGCCGATTTCGAGGACCAAATTCTGCGTAACCTCTACAACAAGACACACAAACACACGCAATCGAGTTAGCATGCTTGCCTAAAATTATGGATGAATGACACGTAACTCCCAATCGATTCCAGGCGATTGTTTTCTGGCTCTGCCGTACACGTTGGACATAAGACGGGGAAGCGGCGCGACTCTATTTGTGACACAATGAGACCACGGACGCATTCCCTACAAAACAAGTGTCCGCAAGGATCGATCTGCGTGATCGATTCTTCTGGGAGCGTGTCGAAGCATACTCCGCAGTCAAACATGCGTTGTTGCTCCGCAGCAGCAAGAAGGTCTGCACGTTCCATAGCCAGCAGGTGATCCTCTTCATCAAACTGGCGTTGCAACATGGCAGCCAACTGGCGCGAAGAAAGAGAATCAGTTGCGCTCTCCGTTGCCTCGCTCGGTAACGACCCGGTTGGACTGTGCTGATGATAAATTATCATGAGTCAGTTGAAATGATTGCGACTTGCATCAGAGCAGTGATGGAAGAGGGAATTCACAGAAGTCATCCCAGAAGACCATGATTTGGAGTCAAACGATTGACGGAAAGTCCAGAGTGGTGGTTGAGCTACCGTAGGAGTATCGGGAGGAGACGCCGCAACGCCAAATCTCATGTTGGGAGGAAATAGTGTCGAGGCCATAGTAACTGACTACCAGGGAAAGTACTTCGAGGAGGAGGGCAGCGGCAACGAGTTGGTTGTAGGATTACAAGGGTGTATAAGTGCCCAACGGAGACTACCAGCAGGAAATAAGCTTAGCGCCCTAGTCAACCCTCCTGACATTCGGGTTCAGTGCTTATCTACGAAGTCACAATTGTTCACCCCCGGGGCCCTACCAATAATAACAAAGCTTCTCAGAAGTCCATGTAGGCGGAGACGCTGAGTAAGGATGTTCCCTACTGTGACTGGAGGTTGCGTTACTGCGGACTCAGTAGTAGAGTACGTGCTCTGATCAACTAATCAAAGAGTATCTGGCAGAAGCCTGTGCCGTATCTATGAGTCTGCTTTGTATCGAGCCCACGAGTGATTTCGTGTGCAGCAAGGCGTGAAGTGCCAGTGAGGATGGCTATGGACGTGGACACTCAAAACAAAAAAGAGTTAGGGTTAGGGTTAGCATGAACGCGCCACCGTAAAGTTGGTCGCGTGATCTTCTCAACCTCGCCAGGCTGCCGTTCGAATTGGGGGAAGGGGAACTGAACTAACTCATGCATGACCTCGTCCCATTTTCCACGGGTGGAGCTCATACCTGAACGTCCTCAACCACAGTCAACCGCACTTCTTCGTGGCGTTCGCTCGGTTTGCAAAACCCATGCCACTCATCAAATATCAAGACTTGGTCGCCGGACTTCTAGCAGCCAACGATGTTCGCTTCAAGGTCCTACAGACCCGAACCGTATTCGTATGATATAGTTAATAATGTATATCAGATCAATCAAACCACCACCGCGCGACACTGGAAAGAGAAGATACACAACAAATTATAGACCATCCGTCGGCGTTCGAAAACCCCAATTTGGCTGAGGATTTGGGCAGAGACAAGGGGTTTCAGCACCGACACCGTGGCGATTCTTTGCTCCTTCCTTGTGAGATGGCCTTAGCAGGTCTGGTGAGCCATCCGCCACAGCTGTAGCAAAAATTCCTGGTGAGGAAGTCTCTGCGTCAGACATCTACACAAAGGAGGAAGGTGGGAAATATTGCGCACGATCTGCATCCGGGGGCAACGCACTGTGATGCGGGATACGGTATATGAAGGTTCAGCTTAGTGATTTTCGTCTCGCCTCGTCACGTCCGATGACTTACATATACATTGTTACACCCAGAAATCTTTTCGCATGGCGTGTTGCACACTGGCATAGACATCATTTCTCACCTTTGATGATCAGAAAATAAAAGTATCACACCTGGGCAGTACTTCCAGCCCTGCTGCTTGACCAGACGCTTCAGTTCCGAAGAGCCGTCACATGAATGTTCTGGCCCATTGGGAACGAACTCCTGTTGACATTCCTTGCACCAGACATATTTACAACCTTCCATGGGGCAATGCAAGTTCCGCGCCTCGTTGAACTCCTCTCTGTCGAGATAACTAGTTTGGCTGCACCTGTCAGGTCCCCGTGAGATCTAGACCAGTGACGGGGATTTGGTTCGAAACTGCTCACTCACCTGCGGCATTGCAAAAGGACGAAAAACTCTGCCATCTCCATCTCTCTCCATACATCGTATTGTTCTTGCGTGATGCCGATTTCGAGGACCAAATTCTGCGTAACCTCTACAACAAGACACACAAACACACGCAATCGAGTTAGCATGCTTGCCTAAAATTATGGATGAATGACACGTAACTCCCAATCGATTCCAGGCGATTGTTTTCTGGCTCTGCCGCACACGTTGGACACAAGACGGGGAAGCGGCGCGACTCTATTTGTGACACAATGAGACCACGGACGCATTCCCTACAAAACAAGTGTCCGCAAGGATCGATCCGCGCGATCGATTCTTCTGGGAGCGTGTCGAAGCATACTCCACAGTCAAACACGCATTGTTGCTCCGCAGCAGCAAGAAGGTCTGCACGTTCCAGGTGATCCTCTTCATCAAACTGGCGTTGCAACATGGCAGCCAACAGAGAATCATTTGCGCTCTCCGTTGCCTCGCTCGGTAACGACGAGGTTGAACTGTGCTGATGATGATGATGAATCAGTTGAAACGGTTGCGATTTGCCTTGGAACAAGTCACCGAAGTCATCACAGAAGGCCATAATTTGGTGATAAACGGTTTAAAGGAGGCCCAGAGTGGTGGTTTAGCTACTCTAGGAGTATCGGGAGGAGACGCCACAACGCCAAATCTCATTCTGGGCGGAAATAGTTTCGAAGCCATAGTAACTAATTACCAAGGAAAGCGTTTCGAGAAGGAGTTGGCAGCAGAAATAAGTTGGTTGTCAGACTATGCAAACTTATAGGGGCCCTCTCCTGTGCCTAGCTTGGGCGGGAACGGGTATAACAAAGGGCGGTGAGACGCTACCTTATGTATAGGGGAATTCATCGAACGCCTGAGGGCGCGGTCACATCGCAAAGCTTTTCATTTTCACAGAAGTCCATACTTGCGGCGTAGGGGTGTTTCCCACTCAGGTACGTTACTGCGGACTCCCTAGTTGCTCTGATCAACCAATCAAAGGGTATCCGACCAAAGCTTGCTCATATCTAAGAGCTACGAGAGAGGAGAGCTGCGGACAAGGGTTGACAGTGTCAATTAGCGCCGCTTGAATCGCGTGATCTTTTTTCAGGCCCTGCTCAGCGCTCAGCGCTCAGCCCCGGCCCGACAGCGCGCGGGAACCGAACCCACAAGCAAGTTGTTGATTGACAACCGGCTTTGGCCTCGCCTCGTTAGCAGTGCGAGAGGGACACTACAACTCCCTTCACCAGCAAGCGTAGCAACAGGCCTCATGAGTCAATTCTAACTGGGCGTCGGCCTAACATGTTCATGCTGGGTGCCCACCTACCACAACCACCCTCACAGGGCGAAAGCCCTACTAAACAACCTTCAACATGCCCTGACGTAGTTTCCCCGTTTCGACCACCAACACCCTTCCACCATACTCTCGTTAAGCATATATCATGAACCCTCTGCCCCAGCTAATTACCGTTTTCTGTGCTTCTGGCCCCTTCCTCACCCCGATTATTGTTTGGGCTCTTTCCCCTTGTAATTATCAATAGGGAATGCTAAGTTGTCCTGGTAGGCTGGTGGCCTAGCCGGATGCACGTACGAGTGGCTGGCTCAGTAGGTAGTATGTAACCGCCCTATACCCCGTTGTTACGCCGTGCGGAATACAAGTTTGATTCAAAAAAGAAAAGAGCCCACCGTCAGACCCTTCTGGCTTAGGATCAACTTCCGGTACGTTCGATTGCAAAGCACTCGCTTACACTTGGAGTTCGGTGAGTTCGGTGGGACTACCAATAGCCAACAATGTTCGCTTCAGGATTCCTAAACTCACATATCGGAGAAGGCACACGAGAAATCTTTGATCATTAATCAACATTCGAAATTTTAATTTAACACCAAGCAAAGAGCAAAGAGTTAGGCAGAAACCACGGGTCCATGAAGTTCACTTTCTGTAATGTTGACTCGGATGCTCTCCTACTCTGGTGGTTGCAAAGGCAATGGGCCATAGTACACGTTTATATTATACTGGCAGCTTTAGCAAAAATGCCTGAAAACGGCTCTCTGTGTCAGACATTCCTATTTAAGGGTGTACGAAGTACTCACAAGTTGCACTCGGATATCCCCCGGTCGTACGTTGGAATTGACATCAACTCTGGTTCTGTTTGATGACCAGGAAAAGCCAAACGTCCTGCCAGTAGTGCCCCACTGCAGCCGAGGTTGCTGCACCGAAGAACCGTCACAGGAATGCTCCGGCCCGTTAGGAACGATCTCTTGTTGGCAGCTCTTGCACCAGACATACGCACAATCTTTCACGGGCATTGCAAGTTCCGCGCCTCGTTAAACCCCTCTTTGTCGAAGTAACCAGATTGGCCGCACCTGTCAGGCACCGCGATGTCTAGACGCGCTGGTCGTAGAAATTCGGTTGGAAACCGCCCACTCACCGACGGCACTGCAAGAGAACAAGGAATTCTGCCATTTCCATCTCGATCCATTTTTCGTATTGCTCTTGCGTCGTGCCAATGTCGAGCACCAGATTCCGCGTAACCTCTATGGACAAGACCCACACACGTTAGCTTGCCAGTCCAGAATTCATTCATTATAGAAACGTAACTCCCAATCGACTCTGGGCGGCTGTTGCCTGGCCCCGCCGTACACGTTGGACACAAGACTGGGAAACGGCGTGACTCTATCCGAGAGACGATGAGCCCACGAACGCATTCTCTACAGAACGAGTGTCCGCAAGGCTCGATGCGCGCGATCGATTCTTCTGGAAGTGTGTCCATGCACATTCCGCAGTCGAAAACGCGTTCTTTCTCTGCAGCAACGACAAGTTCAGCACGCTCCGCAGCCAACCGGCGATCCTCTTCGTCAAACTGGCGCTGCAACATGGAAGCCAACTGGTCCGAAGAATACGAATGAGTGAAGTTCCCCGTTACCTCCATCACCTCACTCGACGATGACCTGGTCGAACTTGTCGGGCTCTTATTATCATGAATCGGTTTACTGTAATGATCGCGATTTGCATAGAACTTACCGAAGTCACCACAGAAGGCAACGATTTTGGGTCAAATGGTTGACGGAAGTTCCAAAGCGATGGCGGGCTACAGTAGGAGTGGTGGTGGTAGACTCCGCAACGTCATGGTCGAATCTCATGTCGGACAGAAATGGTGTCAGGGTCATAGTAATTGACTATCAAGGCAAGCGTTCGGAGAAGGTAGCAACACAATAATGGGTTGGTTCAGCTGTAGTATTGCATGGGCATATGGGCATATAAGTATCAGGTGAGACGTGCTAGACTTCCAGCAGGTTAACACGCCAGAGCTGCCCATGAAAGAGGCCAAGCCGGCTTAGCGCCCCTACTCATCATATACCAATGTATCACAATATAGGGGAAAGAGGGTCCCTCCGTGTTAGGGCTCGTCAAAAGTCACACAAAAACGAGGCTTGGTGTTGTCCCACCTACCAAGGATCACAGAAGTCCGCGTGTGGGGACCTAGGGTGCTTCGAGTCTCCTCGGGCGCTAGTGCTGCAGCCTCGGTACTCACCGGGGTCAGTCGGTAGGCGCGGCCTGTACAGTACTATACGGAGTTGAGAATGCACCTAGTAGTTGAAAATGATTTATTTTGATCCGAATTGCAGCATTTCTGCTCCGGAGTTCTACGGGATATATTCTAATAGGTCTCTAGTATGCGTATGAAAATTGGCTAAGGTGTGGTGTCTCAGGAATGCATTGCGCGATGGTTACCGAGAACGAGAATTACTGATTTCTGTCAAAAATGGACACTGTAGGTCTGAAACTGCACCAAATCTCTCCGAAAAAAATTGGTAGAGCTCTTAACATACATGCTATTGTATTCCAATACTATGTTCATTTCTGTGAGGTGTTATGCTGATGGAGTGGACAAGATATCTTTGAGCGTGACAAAAACACATCAAAGTTTAAGTGCCGCTCGGCCCGCTCGGCCACTCCAATAATCCTTCCGGCGAATTGAGGCTTATTTGTCCGAAGCGTCTCGTTTGAATTGGCAACGCTTTTTGCCGTTGTCGGAGTTTCAAAATCTTCGTGACATTTCGTGACTAAGACAGCCAACACATTCCTTCGTCTATTGCATGAGCACGATACCTCAAAGCAACGAATGTAACATGGGAGCACAATAGTATATGTGTTATAAACCATACAGAATTTTTTCGGAGAGATTTGATGCAGTTTCGGACCTACAGTGTCCATGTTTGACAGAAATCAGTGATTCTCGTCCTCGGTAACCATCGCGCAATGCATTCCTGAGACACCACACCTTAGCCAATTTACATGTGTATACTAGAGACATATTAGAATATATCCCGTAGAACTCCGGAGTAGAAATGCTGCAATTCGGATCAAAACAAATCATTTTCAACTACTAGGTGCATTCTTAACTCCGCGGGGCACCATAGTAGTAGGGTGTCTACCTACCTTTCTGTCAAGGCACGACACGAGCGCTTTCGCGTGAGTAAAATAGCGATGACTGTGGACAGTGGTTTGACGGGCCCGCTAGAATACCGTGACTTCGTTTGGAGCCCTGGGCCCAAGTGACACATTAGGTACGAACTTCGGCGCTCTTTTGGAGAGCGCTTTCAATGTCTAACGATTCTTAAGAACCGACTGAGGAAGTACTGCTTCCCCGCTTCCTGAGATCTTGTGTCGAAGATAGAGTAGATCGCGGTTCCTCTTTGATTCTTCGAGTTCTGTATAACTCGAGAACGTGGGAGGGAATGGGTGCACTTCGACCTTTCAATTTGCGGCGACCATTGGCAGGCCGTGCGTTATGCGAGGGCAAGGCACTCAAGCGTGGGATGATGAGTGGCAATAGAGGAGTGTATTGACCACAGTAATGGAATATGGACAGTAAAGTAACTTATAACAGGGTGTGGTGGGTGCGGCGTACTGAAAATATGATGAGCAACAGTAATTGGTGATGGGAGGCAGGATAGCGGGCGGTTTTAGGTCAGATGCAAGCCTGTACATTTTTCCTTTCGCGATCTCATGCGCATCCACGCGCTCAGTAAAAGCTCCTTATCTGTGCCTCTACTTCTTCTGGGTCATCTTGATATCTGTAGGGGGAAGAAGGTCAGTCTATGGAAAACAAAAATTGTCCTTTTAAACACTCACATTTAGAGGGATCTGTAAAGGTTACGCATTTTAGCAGATGATATCGACGAAGACAAAAAAAAAACCTGTAACTTACTCTTACTGAACTCCTTCTCCCGCATCCTCTGCGTGAACCGCTGTAAGCTCGGCACGACGAGCTTGACAACCTCATCCTCGAGCATCTCGCGCTGGTCATCATCATCCTCCAGTACTCTCGCAAGCTGATGTCTCTCCTTCGTCTCCTCCAGAAGATCAAAAAACCGCGTAAACTTCTCTTTCGCAGCAGCTTTCCCTCCACCAGATTTATCTTTGTCGTCAGCGAGCGCTTGCAAGAGCGGGAAAAGTTGGAGTCAAAGTAACCCGCTTTGGCGGTACGGAAGTTCGAGTTGATCGCGTCTTGCGTCGGCCGCGATATAATTTCCAGCACAGGTGATCGCGGTTGTAGAAGCTTTGCGCAGAGATAGGCGGTGTTGTTCAGTAAGAAGACTGAACTGAAAGCCGGACGCTTTTGCATCCGTGCAAGCGACGTGAGGCTGCCCAACAAGGTCGTTACAACATCATCTGTGTTTGAAGGGTGAGAAACGAGCGCGGCGTCGAGAGAATGATGTAACTTACAGGCATAATGTGCAATCAGGAGGCTCTCACTCCCCGGAGCGGGCTTTCCTTTATTCGGTTTCGCCTGAACGCCATCGCCCATCTTCCAATTCCCATCGCCTAGTAACATCAGTGCGGGTCCTACAGCACCGCGAACCTCTAACAATTGCTCTAGATAACGCGTAGTCTGGATGGAACAAATGAGACTAGCACTTATGAGACTATGAGAGTGAACGCACCGTGATTGTAAAGTCAGCGCATCCCGTTCCAATCTCTCCGCCTTTCCCCATTCCGCCAGTTTGAGGTCTGCAAGGAACTCTGGGAAACTCCGCAAGCACACCCGCGCAGGGCGTGTAGGCCTCCTTAAGCTCATTCTCCTTCCGTTCTGTTCTTCGTGTGATCAGGTCGTCCCATCTGTCTTGGCACGCTGACAATGCCAAGTACGAAGCGAGTGCGTGGAAGGTGTACTTATGTAATGAACGCTTGATTAGGGTTGAGAGTGACGACAGTGTGGTGTTAAAGAGGGTAGTGAGAGGTATGAGAAGTGTAGCGTAGGTGGCAGGGAGATGCGCTTGGCCAGGAAGCGGGGCGAGCTGAGTGAGAAGGCTGTATTCTTCCTGTGACCAAAGTTGACCGAACAACACGCGTACGAGGGAGGAAAACTGACCTCAATAACATCAAGAAGGTTCCTTGTCCATATCCCTAATTCCTGCCCTGCCAAAACGCCATCGGTTGTCTCAGATCGATCCACTACTCGTCGCCCATACACCTCCAAGCATTTCCTAGCCCAATTTCCTCGCATCTCTGCATAGCCACGCTGCGCTTCCTTTAAAGCAGATAGAATAACAGCAGCAGCTGGGTGAGACGGATGCGTTGCCGGCAACGGGAGACCGCGGAGAAACTTGACGAGAGGGTGGAGAGTCGCGAGCTCTTCCCGAGGGAACACGGAGACCTGGAAGTCGGAGCCAGCAGGAGGAGTGCCTGAGGAGCCAGAGGCAACACCCTTGGTGAAGAGCTGGGCGAGCTTCTTGGCCCCCGTTTCGACCAGCCTCGCCTGCCAATTGTAGGATAAGGAAAAGGGCGGAAAGAATGGGAAGATTCGAGTCTGACCATATCGCGTTGGTTTGCAGCGGTTGATGCAAAGGCGATGCTGGCATTAAGACGCTCTAGGGCATCTATATACTCATCGAGTCGCTTGGGTTGAGGACTTTGGAAAAGGCAGAACCGGGGTGAGTGGTGAGTGACGCAGTCCAAAGTGCATTGTGACGCACCCTCGCAGAATTAGGGCCTCCTCAGCAGCTGTTCCCTCTTGGTTACTTGTAACATCGTCAATCTTTTGAAGAGCGCTTTCGATATCTAACCACCCTTAAGTACTGAGCCTGAGGAAGAGGGAAGATTCGGAAACCCCACTGCTTGCTCGCTTTGTGAGAGTCTGTGTTGATGTGTAAAGAGGTAGAATAGACTTTTCGAGCTTCACTAGGCGACTGTCGAAACTCGTCAAGATGGCTGAGATGGCTCGTAAAAAATGAGGTAAACGAATGTGGCAAGTGAGCTCACAGGTCATTCTTTGGGATATTTGGCGTGTCTTGTTAAGATTCTGTTCCAACTAGACATCTTGTCAAGGCAGGGAATTGACCAAGGGAATGTGCGTACGAGCTCAATCTCTGCCGTCTCGTCGTCCATCGTTATAATTAGAACACAAGTGGAAATGCCGTCGTGACGTAATCTGTACGAGACTCCGTCGATCCCTGTACCTTTCTCTTACCGATTCTGGTTTCACGCTATGAGCCGTGATTGGGCGAGGAAGCGATTTCCTGGCGCGGAAACAGGCCAATTTGGACTCGACTCTCTTGTCTCGGTCAATGGAGCTGTCTCTTATTTATATTTGACTTTGACGTGCGCTCGTTCATCTTCCCTGCCCTTTCAACACTTGATGTCTTCAGATGCTCACTTGAACGACGCTGTAGATCGTATGCATCTGTGCGGGTTTCTCCCCTCGGGTCCCTCCCTTCATGTTGACCGTTCCCTTGTCTCAGACATCTAGGCTACATGTTCAGCCTCATTCCCACTGGTGAGCCGGCGACCAGGCCATCTAAATCAACAGTGTGCTTACCCCAAGTCGTGCATTCTTAGTGATTCTTTATTATGACTACACACTCACCCTCTCTCGTGAAGTGGAGTTTTTCTGGCCGCATGAGAACCGCGTCGGATGGGTCTCATCCCTTTACTTCCTCAACCGCTATGTGGCTATTTTCGGATACATCCCGATTGTCCTCAGACTCATTCCGGGTTCTGACTTGCTCTTTCACGTACGTCTTTCACTCGCCTTGTTGACACTCTCATGTTGATACTTGGTCACCCTCCCCAGAAACAATGGCTGTTCGTGTTTGAGTTCAATACATTCGCCCATTCAGCTGACTTGCCGATTAGTTGCAAGAAAATGCATCGGTATATCGGATATTTGGGGTTGGTCTTGCAATTCCTTGTCGCCAGTGAGCCTTCCGAGTATCTCCTCTGAGACTTTGACTAATAATCGTAGTCCCTTGTGCGACACGCGTATACGCTTTGTACAACAAGAATCACTACATTTTTACAGGGCTAATTGTTCTGATGATCACGAGCATCGCTGTTGGCATTGTACCGATTCCCCGACAGCTCTATCCGTGTCGCGGCTTACTATATGTAAGACAGGCCGCAATATCTACGAGCTAGGGGATCTCAACCATTCTGTACACCAACATGTGTTTCATGAGTGCAACTTTGATCTAGGGTTGACGAAGGAAGGGTGCGTGAGTTTTACAGTATACCCACATATTAATGAACGGATGATAATTCTCGGTGGTATTGTCTTAGCGGTCGTTGTGAGTACGAAGTCACTATCAAGAGTGAACATGAGCATGATGCTTTGTTTGATGCTGGCAGTTCTGTCAATTGCGTGGAGCGGAATAATGCTCTTCGACATCATTGTTTTCGTCCTCACGATTTACAAAGCAACCAAGGTCGGCTATCAAGTCCCACTAGTACAGATCGTCCTCCGTGATGGTATGTTAGGATTTGATCACGTGCGCAGACAATTATGATGATGACTGGTTGTGGTTGCATCCTCAGGATCACTGTACTTCTTGTATGATACCCAAAGCTATCTCCGTATCGTGTCGAAGGTGGCTCACGGATCTTTCGGGTTAACAGTGTCCTGTTCTTCGTCAATTTGGCCAACATATTGATGTTACAGGTACGTAGTAGTTCTACCACACGCTAGGTAGTGCTAGTAATCGTTGCCCTATCTAGGTTGCTCCAGTGCGTCATTATGTCCGCGCAATCGGGACCTCACTCACCAAAAACTTCCGTAGACAATGCTCAAAAACTTTGTTACGCCAATTATAAATGTGTTCGTTGCGCTACAATATCCCCGCTTTACTGTCTGCTGATCGGTGTTGAGGCCTTAGTTTATCATCGACGCTCGTCTCCCGTATGATGCTCCGTTTGCGTTCAGATGGCGATCAACATGATTGTGATTCACGTGTGACGGAGCAGACCACGGTGCTAACGTTATCAGAACTGAGCGGCGAACTTTCCAGTGTTCCACCATTTGTGAGTGTACACCCTGGTGGATACAGTAATGAAGAAAATACTATGAAGGCATAGCATGCATAAGAGGTAGGTATTAACAAACTCGGAGGCCATTTGGTGGCGTCATCTGAACCTGAACTTGTCTTTTAGACGCCCTTGACAACTAACTACAGTACACGATTATCATTGACGAGCGGACCAGTGAAACATGCGAATCCAAAGGAATCATCACGCTCTCCGGGATCAGGACCACAAAACTCGAGACTATTCCTTTGATTGATGCCTCACCTTCTCTGCTGCTGCACCGATTATATCAAGGTGTCGTGCGCTTAGCCCCAGCTCGGAGACATCAACGTATCAGGCGGTTCAAGTTTAGAACGGGCCGTCAGAGTTGAAACCACCGAAATCTCCTTTACTCCTAAAAGTAACATCTAATTATAATTATATATATATATACGTACCATTCGTTCATTCATTGGCACTTGTTTTCATCAAATTTGTTGCAAATGAAAACGTATCTACTCAGATTCTACTGTACAGATACTATATACTCTCTCTATTACCCTGAGACCGTGACCGAATCAACGATAAAGGTGTCGCGCGCACATATTATGGTGCTAAGTTACAGTAAGTTATAACTTACTGTATGAACCAATTCTCATGGCCAATTACTGTAAATAAATGGTCAGGCCGGTCAGGTCGGAGAGGGTCCGCCTTGATACAGTCGTGCCCTGGGCCCTGTGGCGTAAGGGTACCGACTCTACCGAGTGTGATTTTGTGATATAACTCGGTAATTCGTCCCATTTCATTTGCTACTGTACGGTATGAACCGTTCCTACTAAGTTACTGTATACATTAAGTTATCAACGTATCAACGCCCAAGCAGACCAAGTATCCTCATCTTCTCCCAAGAACACAGCGGCGGACTGAACACTGGCAAATGAGCCATTTCCGCACTACCGTCATGTCGATTTTTCGTTCAGAGCCTCTTGTCCTTTACGCTCCGGTCCTTACTGTAAGGCCGTCACCTCTGCGGTAACTTATGCGTGGCGTGGGGTCGGTCGATCGAGATCGATGCCGTACTGTACTGTATAGCGCGGCCTACTCGTCACTTTTGTGGGATATAAATAAATCAGGCCTGCAGGGGTCTAAATCAGAGGTGTTTACTCGCTTACAGCTTCATCTGTGTTCATCATGATCACCCCTCCAGAAGGTCCAAGTATATACTTGTGTGCCGGAGAATCAGCTTTTGCTTCTAGGTTGTGCGTTTAATACCATGGCTCGTAGACCGTGACTCGTAGACAACACAAAAGACTCTGCGGAGCTTGAGAGAAATAACATGAACCCACTCATCAGGGCGATTATACACTGCCACTCTGACACATCGTAGAACATACTGTACAGTACAAAATAGAGTACTGAAAGCAAAGCGTGCGCGTCATTATCCTCTGCGATCAATCCGTATTCGCTAGTCGAATCAACAGCGGCAGCTGAGGCCCGCGAGGGATTCGACGCGATGAAAGGACGACCCACGATCCCAGTCTTACGTATAATTTCATCTGGCTCCAGAGCCAATTCGAACTCGAATGTGCGCACCAACGTGAATAAGAGAGCCTTGATCCTGTGGAAGCAGTAATTAGTTAAAAGGTAAACGATCCGGGAGCCCACGCTTTTGCGAGCGAGAGGTGTGGTTATATGATAGACGCACTCGGTAACAGAGAAGCGGTAGCCTATGCAGGCGTGCACGCCCGCAATAAACGTCATCAAGTGTCCATAGACGCTCGGAAGTCCATTCACCGCGTCGGGAACATCATCCCATCGTTCCGGCCTACAATACTCCTACCGTCAAAACATACAACATGATAAAGGGCGACGCTTGCGCGTACCTGAATTCGTTCGCGTCTTCTCCCCATATTTCTGTCGAGCGATTCAACAGTCGGATAGGAATGACCACCAAATCTCCTTTGGACACCCTGTCGTCATCACCCGAGAGAAAGTCAGCTCCTCGGATCTGAGTGCTACACAGAGACATGGCTATTCGTACCTGACAGTGGCCCGTAAAACACCCTGTTTGTCCGTAAATGGTTTTTGCAGTGGGATCTCCGCATCGTGCATCGCAATGCGCTGAGTGCTAGACACAGGAGCATAGAGACGCAGTGTCTCGCGGACAACGTTCTCGAGGTATGACAATGAGTTGAGCTGGTCCATGGTCGGTGAATCGGTCGGGCAGGTGCGCAACTCGGCACGGAGCTTGGCTTGGACAGTGGGACGGCAGGCAAATGCAAATAACGTCCAGAAACTGCGGTGCTACAGCAAGGGTTAAAGGTATGAATGTGTGGACAGGGATAGTCTTCACCTCGAAGTTTCGTGCCCCGCAAGCAGGAATGTGGGCACCTCTAGATTGTATGTCATTATCGTGACCCGACTCGAAATACAAGTTAGGAAATGAGACAACGTGCTCACGGGATAAGATCTCCGAGTCGCTCATGCGCATACTCTCGGGCACATCAGCAGCAATATTCGCCTTGATGAGCAAGCTAAGCAAGTCATGTCCACCCACATCCAGCCTTCCAACGGCAACGGACCCGTTAACATCGCACTCAGCGCGCACGGCAGTCTTCCTTTCCCGGATAAGTTGGGATCCAGTGTGCTGAATTTCTGTGAAAGCGCGATTAAGAACACGAGAGCGACGAGTTGGCTGTAGAAATATGGGCAATTCTGTTAATTTCCCTCACTTATGATAGTACGAAATGCTTACGATGAGGCGGAACATCGGGAAGAAGAGTTGGATAGCAAAGAAACGATCAGGCAAGCCGACGCGTGACAGAACAGAACGGATGGCATGGTATGTGTCGTTCGTCGTTTTCTCTTCAGCAGGTGAATGTAACGAGTCGAAAGTGTAGTTGAATCCTACATGAGATTCGGAATGTGCAATTGAAATAGTCAATACTGAAAGCAAATTACCCGCAAGACCAATGATATCTAGTGTGACCTTGTTCAACCACATATACACATCAAAGTTCTTCTTCTCGTCCTTCCGTGATGTTTTGGAAAGGAGATCTACCCAAATCTCGCGAAGCTGTGGGACCGCTGGTCAAAAGTCAATGGTTTGAACATTTTTGCCCACGCATACCTCCAACGATTTCTCGAGAAATAATGATGTAAACTTTCGCACTTGAGCCGGACCAAACGCAGGGTTCTAGAAATGATACACAGGCGGTATGGTCCTAAGAGACTCTCAGTCGAGATCACCAGTGCTTACCATGACCCTACGCTGCAGATTGAGAATAGTGAGGACTGCTCAAACGAGAACATATATGCGTAACTTGCCTGCTTTTTATGCTGTGGCCCTAATACAGTACAGTGGGTTAAACGTATCCGTATTTGACCTGTGTAGGCGCAGGAACGTACCTTCGACAAATAGCAGGCCTAAAGGATGTCAAAATAAAGTTCCCAAAATGGACTGTTATACATACCTTTACCAGTAAAAGTACCGAGACTGAAACGTAAGAGTTCGGATTTCTGGAAAGAGTCGCTATTTTGTAAAACATAGGAGACCGCGACAGGGTCCACGGCCAGTAGTTTCTGTGTCTGCAGAGGGCCAAACGATCGTATTGGGGCACAGCTAAACGAGATTTCAAAGCAAAAAGAACAAAAGGAAAACGAACCCAAAGAAGAGACTGGTAATTCAGGACATGCCCATACTTTCGAATCCATTCCTCTTGGAGGCGTGTCGAATCTGGTTCCATCACATCGGTGAAGTGACCCCTGAACCAATGTGCACCCCCGGGCCCGGGAACGTTCCGCAATGGAGATCGATAGGCCGCTATACGGCGACGCATCAAAATGTAGAGCACATACGTGACCGACACTCCAATGAATGCTAATGCTGCGAAAAGGAGGGGCGAATAATGGCGGCGAGAATGAGTCGGAAAAAGGTAAAGCTGTCGGGCATGGTGCCAGCGCGATCCCTGTGAGAGTTGGGTTCCTGATAATGTGGTGCTTGGGAGACAGCCCTCGTAGATATACAAATCGACTCATTGGTCGGGTGCAGAGGGGTTGCCCCCGGCCCGCTTCTTCCACCGAGTTGACCGAGCATGCCACCACCGAGCATCCAATCGGGGAACGCCAAGCTTTCGAAGCCTTCGGACCCTTCCGTCGGACGACGGATTGCTGTCTCCGGCATTACGGCAGGTCACGCTGCTATTTCATTTTCATATCTTCAGGCGTACCTTGCCTCGTGTGTACAATAGTAATGTAACACTTCGAGTTCTGATCGGCGAGGCATGATGCTCGTCCGAGATGACGCATCGATACGCGTCGCTTGATGTCGACCCCATGGTGCCAGCTGATACAACCATCACCTCACATGACCACATCCCCATTTCATCATTTTCTATCGCCACCACACCAACTGGAGATAACGCACTTCTCTTCCTTCTTGTACTCATTTTTCTTCTTTCAAGAAAATGAAAGCCTGGGGGTGCAGAACTGATATACATTAAACACAGTTTTTTGCAGATCCCGGTGTACACACGCACGCACCGAAGCCAAGAATGAATCGCAAAAAGGAGAAACCCACCAAGAGTTACATGTGAATCAGCAGCCTTGTGCGATGCGTGCCAAGATCTCGACAAGATGGAATAGACGATACCATACATGGAGATGTTGATCGAAGAACTTCAATCTGCGATGCCGTCGGCCTCATTCCCGTGGGAAGATGGCAAATCGAAACTTGTCTTCACCATCTACAGACCAACGGATGCCGAGCTCAGGATGACGTGGACCCAATGACCAGAGATAAGCGCATATATACTCCCAGGAAGCGCGAGCAGTACCCAGTTGGCTGTCGAGATCGGCACTGGTCTTATAAGCACACAGAACGTAGTAAAGACGGCTCGGAGTCTTCGCGTCGCCTCCCTAGATTCCTACAAATTACTAGGTTGACCTTATCCGATGGATCTTCGCTGTCTGTGTTGAAATGGTAGCAAAGTGATCCACAACTACTGTTACAAATAGGCGTAAACTCAACCGGAACAACTACATACAGCTTTTATCGACTTCTTCCTAATTCCCACACTCCGATAATAATCGCACAATCTCCGGTGTCCTCTTCGTGATGCCATCCGAAATGGCGTATGACCGACGTCATTCCGCACAGAAATATCTGCTCCTGCTCAAGTAGCACCTTCACAACCTCGACGAACGACCAGTATCGCGAGATGCATGCGGTCCATTGGTCCTGCTTCTCGCATTGACATCAGCGCCGTGGTCGAGTAGCAACTGGACGACATCAACGTGTCCATCACGTGATGCTGCATGAACGGTGTCCACCCTGTAATGTCCAGTGAATTCACGTCCGCCCCATATTCGATCAGCAATTTGGCAACGTCGACACTGCCCCGCCGATGCGCAACACAGCGGAGTTCGGTGATCTTTGTCCGTCGTTTGATATCCGCACCAACTTCGAGTAATAACCACCGTACGATTTCGAGATGTCCCGCATCCGAGCGGCATGCAATGAATTTCGCCACTCGTCGGGAGTATTTAGGTCACTCCCGTATCCAAGTGATGGTTTCGCATCATCGGGAATGGTCTTTTGTGATGCCATGTCCAAGGTGGCCAGCTCGATCCGGCCCTGAAAATCCCCGCTGCCATCCATTCGGCCAGAGACCTTGCCACGTCGAGCCTACCGTTGTCGAGAGCCAGGTCGAAGGGTGTTTTATTATTGCTATTGATAATATCGACAGCGCACCCGAGCTGAGTAATAGTGTGACAATGTCTAAGTGACCATTTGTGCCGCTCGGTGTAATGGGGTAGAATCTTCGGCATCTCGCGAATTCACATTGGAGCGGGATGCGAGTAGTAGACGCACGATCTCGAGTTTCCATGACTTGATGCTAGGTCTAAGGGGGTTTCTTTATTCTGGTTCGGGCGTTGGTATCTGCGCCGATTTGGATGAGAAACTCTGCAACGATGAGATGGCCGTTAACGGATGCCAGATGTAGAGCAATACAGAAGTTTTGATTCTCTGGATCTGGATTAGAGTCTGGGTGATGATGAGGACCAGGATAGAAATACGTACCGCAGTCATTGGGACGGCCCGGGGAGCCTGCATTGGCGCCATTTTGAAATAATCCGCACGATATCCAGTTGACCACTTTCTGATGCATACGCCAGTGGCGTCAAGCCGTCGTTGTCACAGGAGCCCGTCTTGCGCCATTCTGGAGTAATAGATGAACAATTTCTAGGTGTCCACATCGTGACGCTAACATCAAGGCGGTCCGGCCATCGATGCTACGAGAGTCCACGGTTGCGTGGAGGGAGTAACAGACGAACGACATTTAGGTGTCCAGAACGTGATGCGCAATAAAGGGGCCCAGCTATCATTGCCATGGGGGTCCACAGCGGCGCCATCGATGTTACAGGAGTCAGGCCCTACGGTTGCACCGTGCTGGAGCAACAAGA
>JAGKRU010000140.1:0-61912 GCA_022884055.1 Russula griseocarnosa
TTCTGATTTGAACCCGACTCGGATTGGGAATTAGCCAGCCCTGATCTTTCTTCAGACTGCGAATCTATTCTCACTGATGATCTAGACATGTATGAAGATGATGTGCGTATGCTAGTCATTTATAAACACCATGGATTAAAATGCAAGCATATCTAGTCTGGAAGTGACATTGACAGACGAGCAAATCAGTGCAATAGATGGGCGGGTCGACGAGTTCAGAGCTGCCGACTATGAAGCTCGGGAGAGAATTGCAAGAGACTTTTACAGGAGCTTCGTTGATACGAGGCCCAAGACGTCAATTTGATAAGGTCACCTTGAATACTGTACGTGCACTATCTGCTACTTGGGCAGCTCTCAATGTTTCTAGTTATTCGCCAGTACTGTATGGAAAATCAAACAGGTGCAAAGAAATCTGCTCACAACTCCGAAGCGGGGCGGATAACGACTCGGACTCGGAAAGGTGTGCACACTATTTACTCATTGAGCGCTGCGATTAAAAGTACAAAGCGTATCTAGCCAAAACATTGTGCTGACGGTCGAACAAATCAGTGCATTGAAAAGATGTGTCCCCAGATTCCGACTGCCACCCGAATATCCGGGAGAGAATTGTTGAAGATGCTGTCAACGATATAAAAAGCGCATGCGCGGAAGACATAGAGTATGATGGAGATGCAGTCATAGCCGTATGTGAACTTTTCAGTGAAATCGGGCTCTTCTCAAATAATTCTAGCTGTTCGCGAGTATCTTGATGGCAGAATTAAACGCGATCTACGAAATCTGCATTCGATACCAAGAAATGGACGTACCGTGAGGTTTATACGCCATGAACCGAGAAGAGATTCACGAGCTAGCAGTTGAGCTGAAGAAAAAAGGCGCAGTCACTGCCGCACTACCTTCTCCAGCTACAATAGAGCTCGCGTTCAGGTTGAGGGGAAGTTCACAGAAAATCAGCGTCGACTGTACAAGGCGATGGCAAAGGAATGGTCGGAGAAGAAACCGCCCCGGCCATACAGCAGCGGTATGTGCATTGCGTGGCAATTATTCCAGCAGATCAAGGCTGGCTGATTATTTTCAAACTAGTATGATGCTCGACCGTGGGCCCAGAGCGGTCAAAGAGTTTACATCCTCAGTGTATAAACAGTTTGGAATGCGTGTTGTCGTTCTCGGACATTCATCGATAGCGAGGGAGATCCTTCAATGACACTGTGGGTGTTCAGATCAGCTCTATTTATGCACGTTTTTCACAATCTTTGATAGCTTCGATTACAATGATGAAAACGGCGGAACATCTTTCAAAGACCGTCATAACGACTGGAGCAAGTACGAAATGATAAATGATTTCTCAAAGTGGGGTGCCGAATCCTTTGGTGAGAGCTTATTCCGCCTCAAGGAAAATGAACTAATGCACCATTTTAGGGACCTCGCTGACCGACAGCAGCGATGATGAGCCTGAGCTTGCAAGAAAATCCAAAAAAAAAGAAATTAAATTAAAGAGGAACAAGGAAGGCTATCCGATACTGCCGAGTCGCGAAGACATACACCGCCACGAGCTGGTCTACAAGAAACGGCTCATAGGCAAGTTTGTAGCTGATGTATACGGTTCGTGGGCTGCCGACTCTTGCTGCCAATCACTTAGCCAATTTTTAGAGATGTCTACCGGCACAGGAAAGGGAAGAGTCCCCTGGACAGAGCTGGAAAGGGCACGAGACGATTACATCGAACCAAAGTATTTGCCTAAGCGGGTAGCTCTCAAGCAGTACTATCACCTTCGGCAGGACGAAGCCAATGCCATAATCGATCACTGGACGCAGAGGCAGGCTGATGGTGAGGTTCCACTCCGCTTCAAGAAGGCTGTCAAGGCTACTCGGCAAAATAATGGCACCCCGGAAGAAAACGACGCAGACACAGACCCGAATATGGGGTCGGGCAATGAAGCCGAAAATAGTCGGCAGGGTAATGATGGTAGGCAGGTAGGGGGGCACAGAGTCGATAATCCAAGCAGAGTAAGCTGGCCCTTGGGTCATGGCAGTAGCAGGCGCTAACCTCTCTGATCTTTTAGCCTTTACCTCGCGCACGCATTCGGCTCCGCGATCCCGACCACCCTCTCGCCGATGGCTCTCGAGCAGGCCAAGCTGACAGAGCATCTGCCGAGGATCGGCGAGGCAGGTCTAGTTCTGCTGGGCAGGGGCCCCCACCTAACGACAATGCAAGCGGTCTTAGCGCTGCGTGCGGCAACCAGCAGCCGCCTCCAGGCTCACATAGCACTACCGATGAGGATCAACAGCTACCACCAGGCCGACCTAGCACTGCCGATGAAGGCTCACAGCCACCGGCAGCTTCACCTAGCCTGACCCACAACCGCCAGCCGTCGCCGCCAGCCTCAAGGAATGCTAGCCCGGAAATGCAAGGTTGGCGTCGCAGGAGCAGAAGACACGGGGGTGCTACTGCCGACTCCCTGTCAAGCAAGCGCCGGAAAGTTGACCGCCAAGTAGACGGTGAAGGTCTCGGCATGCGACGGTCAAACCGGGACCGGCGTCCGACAGCGAAGGCTGCCGAAGAGAGGTAAGCCATTGCCGAGCCATTTTTCTACAAGAGGTAAATGCTCTAGACAGCGACACCCGCATGGCACCTAGAAGCCGATCACGCCACTAGAACCCACGCAAAGGGCCAGGATGATGAAGTGCCTGGTTTAATTTCCCACTTTGATTGGACTGTGGGTAAATATTGGCGCTTAGTCTCGCATGCTCGATGCCGTCTTTTTATCAATTACAACTGCACTTTATAACGCTCAACTTGTTTCAAATTGCTCAATTTGTGTGAATAATTTGAGAGCTAATGGTGGCACTACGCGACAAGAATCTATGCTTTCTACTGGTTGAACAGTTTTAACCTGCCCTCAAGACCCTCCAGATATTGCTCTACCAAGTGCATCCTTTCCTCCAGCCTAGAAACCCTGGTGGCAATACCCCCATCGTCGCTCACCGACGATGTGCCGGCGCGAGAACGTGACGCCTGCCGATGTGCAGGCTGGAGCTGTTGTGAGGTGCTTGGCGCCTCGGTGATGCCTGTCAAATGCGGAGTGGGAACTACTTCAGGGTTTGGAAGCCGACTTACCTGCCGAAGTATTAGAGGCACCGTGAGTCTTGGGGTCTGAGGGAGGAGGTTGCTCGGGCAAAGGTGGCTTAGGCAGGGTGGCTGGGCTTTCGGCAGGGGTGTTGGCAGCAGAAGACCCGCCACTATCCAAGGCCAAGCTTCCAAGGCCAGAAAGGGCTGCCAGGGGGATGGAGAAAGCCCTGAGCCTTCTGATTCACTTTCGCCAGGGGAATTGGAGGCCCGTTTCTTTCCCCTTACAGCTGCTCGCTCCTTCGCATGGTTGTCGCGGTACACCTGGAAATCGGATTCCGGCAGCCGTCGGCGATCTGTCTTTCCTGTCGCGGCGTTCGGGATCATTAAGCTGCACCCCAGCTTCTTGGTCTTGCACCGCATGCACGGGGCATTTGGTAAGACAACGCACTCCTGTCTCGCCTTGTGGCACCTATCGCACTGCAATCGCCCGTCAGCTTCAAAGCAATTGAGAGGGCAGTGGTTTACCTGGATTGGTTCTACACCCGACGTCTGATTGGCTTGCTCGGCAGGTTTAGGGTCTTGCCTCGAAGAGGCACGGCGCTTTGCAGTCCCAAGCAGTGCCGCAGACGAGCCCTTCCGCTTTCTCGTAGCGGCAGCTGCCTTGGTGGCCTTTGGCCTCCCACAGTTCTGAGGATGCTTTGAAAGTTCAGAAATAGATTAGAATTAAACCAGAAATAGTAGAACTTACCCCGTGCTCCTCATCTATTATCATCGACAAAGCTTCGCCCTCCTCCTCGGGTTCGACCGGCGGTCTTGAGACAAGCAGCCTGACCTTGCGCTGCGCAGGAGGAGCCTGGGGGTGGGGAAGTCGGCAGCGTGCTCTTTGTGAGCAGCTTCGGCTTTTGGTTTAAAGATTGTGAGCAGAGCGGTGGGGGAATCTTAACATTTGCGGCTTACCTAGGTCCTCCCACCAGCGATCTGCTCTTGGGGGCAGTAGATCTGATATGTCGGCGGGGAACTGGGCACTGGCGTCGTAGAATTCGTGCTCCTGCCGGTCTGGATGGGACCTAGTGATCCTATCCAGATCCTCATCTCGTTCTAGCACGATTGAGAGCGCTACCAAAGTGGGGTGAAGGGGAAATTGGGCACCGCCATTTCCGCTCAGAATTTGGCGGGCTTCGTGAGAAATGGTTTTCTATTTCAAATGCAGAGTGGTCAAAACGCCATGTAGATGAGCACTTACCATGTCACCGGCTCTCTGGGGTAAGGCTAGCTTGTACGCCTTACGGACAGGGGTAAGTTCCATTCAGGATCCGGACTTCAGGGTTTGTTCTCGTTTCGGTGTCTTGTGTCGTGTGATTCCCTTGATCGTCGGCTTGTGAACCTAAATGCATAGGATTGATAGCAGTGCGGGCTGCTTCTGGATTTCTCGGTGTTTTGAGCTATTGATACGGATTGTCCGGGGTTGTATTTGTATCCATCGGCTTGTTACTGTTCCGTCGGGCATTCTTGGGACAGTCGGGTAGTACAGTTGAATTAGTTACTTACCCCATACTGATTTCTCCGTCTACGGGTTTGCGTCTCCATTAGTCCACTCAGGGATGTATTTATACGGCGTCCAATAGACGTACACACTTTAGTTTTACTTTTATCAGTCTTACTGAGAGATGTAAGTGCTACTTTAGACAGCTAGACAGAGGCTTACTACCTTACAGATTTACTGTAATTTAGTTTTATGATAAGTAATAACAGCTATACAGTATAGTTTTACTTACAGATGATCTAACTGTGCCCTAGTTTTACTTACAAATGATTTACCTGTACATTAGTTTTACTTACAGATAATCTAACTGTACCATAGTTTTACTTATAAATGATCTATCTATACATTAGTTTTACTTACATATGATCTAACTGTATCATAGTTTTACTTATAGATAATCTACCTATACCCTAGTTTTACTTACAAATGATCTACCTGTACCCTAGTTTTACTTACAGATGATCTAACTGTATCATAGTTTTACTTACAGATGATCTACCTGTACTCTAGTTTTACTTATAGATGATCTACCTGTACCCTAGTTTTACTTATAGATGATCTATGTGTACATTAGTTTTACTTATAGATGATCTACCTGTACTTTAGTTTTACCTATAGATGATCTATCTGTACCATAGTTTTACTTATAAATGATTTACCTGTATGTTAGTTTTACTTACAGATAATCTAACTGTATCATAGTTTTACTTACAAATGATCTATCTGTATGTTAGTTTTACTTACAGATGATCTAACTGTATCATAGTTTTACTTATAGATGATCTACCTGTATGTTACGCCCTGTGCGTATTCTGGCGATAGCCGTACGATTGGTCTGATATGGATCCTTCTGATGCCACTTATACTTGATAAGCGCAAGCTGGTGCTTGTGAAACAACTGGAGTTGTCTTTAATTCCTTCTAGGGGTTCTCCTCCTCGTGTAGAGCCGTATCAATAGAGACTCGTCGCTATAATACTGTAGGAGGTATGCTCTGTTAGGTTGCAGCTGGAATGTATATCCTCTGATCACTATGTCTGGTAAGTCCTCTTCTAAGGTGGGTTCGTAATGATATAATTCCACTAGCCTACTTTGATACAGTAGATATAATGCTAATCGATAACAAGGTCTTCTAATAACCTCTATAGTTTGTAAGGGCGACCGAGTTGTTTAGTAGTATTGATTACCAAACAACAATGCCGTCCTTGAAGACAATGTTGTAATAGTTAGTTACCACTACAACACTGTCTACAAGTCGTAGAAAAGGTTCTGACTAGTGATCGTAACCTTTTCCACGATAGGGAATGAAGTCGAAGAGAAGTTGAAAGTCCTCCTCGAGTCCAATCTCTATCGAACTTTCTTTGGGCTTCGTTGAGGGTTCTGGGTAAGAGACAAGCTAAAGGCTTTCCCCTTTAGATGGGTCTGAGTATGGAAAACAGGGGATTGATTTCCAAGAGAAGCTTAAGGCTTCTCGATGGTCTAGATACAGTTTATATACAAGAAAAGATGCTGTGGAGTACTACGCGAAGCACAGGACTCCACATCAGAGTCGAGTCACAATTCACACAACCCTACATCACTGTAGGGGAGTTCCGAAGTCGAAGCACATCTATGAAACAAAGAAGCACAGCGACAACAACACGTAGAAGGAAGCTGAAACAACGCGCTCCCAACCGTGATGTCATTGTATAGTAATACACGGCAACACGCATCTATAGTATGAGTCATCAAAGCCAGACCCTGTCTGCTACGAGTCAACACATAGCTGATAGAAGGGACTTACACTATTACGTATCCACTTGTACGAGTATCACAAAAGAATCTCGAAGCGTATGTAAACAGATGCCGTAACCAATACACTATAATAGGATTCAGAGACCTTATAGACTTTAATGGGTTTTTATGGTTATCGTAAGGCAGTCCGGTTCACTCTAGATCTGGGACGGATTGTATCGTAAAAGGATCAACAGGGCATGAGTCAAGAATACGGGTAGCGAGAATCTGTAACTGTCCGGTCCATTCTACGATTTGCATACTGTCCGAGAGTAGGGCTTCACCCCAATCTCGCAAGAGATCTTTGGCGCGTATCACTGTACCCTAGTTTTACTTACAAATGATCTATCTATATATTAGTTTTACTTACAGATGATCTACCTGTACTTTAGTTTTACCTATAGATGATCTATCTGTACCATAGTTTTACTTATAAATGATTTACCTGTATGTTAGTTTTACTTACAGATAATCTAACTGTATTATAGTTTTATTAACAAATAATCTATCTGTACATTAGTTTTACTTATAGATGATCTAACTGTATCATAGTTTTACTTACAAATGATCTATCTGTATGTTAGTTTTACTTACAGATGATCTAACTGTATCATAGTTTTACTTATAGATGATCTACCTGTACCTTAGTTTTACTTACAAATAATCTATCTGTAACCTAGTTTTACTTACAAATGATCTATCTATATATTAGTTTTACTTACAGATGATCTACCTGTACTTTAGTTTTACCTACAGATGATCTACCTGTATCATAGTTTTACTTACAAATGATTTACCTGTATGTTAGTTTTACTTATAGATGATCTAACTGTATCATAGTTTTACTTATAGATGATCTATCTGTATGTTAGTTTTACTTACAGATGATCTACCTGTATCATAGTTTTACTTACAGATAACCTAACTGTATCCTAGTTTTACTTACAAATGATCTATCTGTATATTAGTTTTACTTATAGATGATCTACCTGTACCCTAGTTTTACTTACAGATGATCTACCTGTACATTAGTTTTACTTACAAATGATCTATCTGTATATTAGTTTTACTTACAGATAATCTACCTGTATGTTAGTTTTACTTACAAATGATCTATCTATACATTAGTTTTATCTACAGATGATCTATCTGTATCATAGTTTTACTTATAAATGATCTACCTGTACATTAGTTTTACTTACAAATGATCTATCTATACATTAGTTTTACCTATAGATGATTTACCTGTACCATAGTTTTACTTACAAATGATCTATCTGTATATTAATTTTACCTACAGATAATCTACCTCTACTATAGTTTTACTTATAAATGATCTATCTGTATGTTAGTTTTACTTAGCTATGAGGTCCTTTACTCTTACTATTGTTGTTGGTACTTCTGTCACTTAAATGGATTGATTACCTTTGCTGCTTTAATACATTGTGCATTATACCATCTGAATGTCTGAAATGATAAACGTGTTAATGTACTGTATATTAAAATAGTACAGCTAGATGATTTGTAAATAAAACTATAGTACAGCCAGATCATCTCTAAGTAAAACTAAAATACAGGTAGACCATTCGTAAGTAAAACTAAGATACAGTTAGATTATCTGTAAGTAAAACTAAGGCACAGCTAGATTATCTCTAAGTAAAACTAGGATACAGATAGATCATCTGTAAGTAAAACTAAGATATAGGTAGATCATCTATAAGTAAAACTAGAATACAAGTAGATCATTTGTAAGTAAAACTAAGGTATAAGTATATTATCTGTAAGTAAAACTAAGATACAGATAGATCATTTGTAAGTAAAACTAAGGTACAGATAGATCATGTACATATAAGTAAAAGTAGAATACAGATAGATCATCTGTAAGTAAAACTATGATACAGTTAGATTATCTGTAAGTAAAATTAAAGTACAGATAGATCATTTGTAAGTAAAACTATGGTATAGGTAGATCATCTATAAGAGAGATACCAAATATCCAAAGATCTAATATACAACATACACAATGGCACTAAGACTTAGTTATAATCAGAGCTGGGATCTTTAGGTAACTCTGAATTTAGAAACTTTGCAACCCTACAAATGATCTTGGTTCAGCAAACATAGCAAATATCATTACACATAAAAATTACAGAAGACCCAACTTATCAGATTAAGATACTGTATATATGGCATTAAAGTCAAGAAAGGTCTGAAGGGGCACATGTGTGTGAATAAGAATGAGAAACAGGTAGAAATGGATATATGTTTTGATGGATGGGTTGCATAGAAGCTCAAGACACAAACCTGAAGATTGAAACTTTGGCTATATTACAATAGTTAATAGCAGCACATGGGCATTGTCTGGGGAGATAAAAAAGATAAAAAAGGGCAACAGATGAGAAGGTGTGGCATTAGCACTGCTGCTTACCCATGTCATCATCATCCAATCTGTCTCTGGCTCTCAACATATGGGTTAACATCTGACTCTACAAGAGTGTTAGAGGAGTTGAACATCCCTTGCACCTTATGATACAGAACATGCTTAGACATACTTTTGTAATGCATGCTCTTCATCTAATTTACCTGATTGACTGCTATCTTTACTGACATGTGTATAAAGCTGAAACAGATTTGTGATCATGCTAGAACATACAGAAGCAGGGTGTGTGAAGGACTAGTATTAATCAACCTATGTGATCACATTTTAACAATACTAGAAAATCTGAAAAGATTGTGAGTGTTTGCTTTAGCTAAGGGAATACTTAAGAATGATGATGCTTACTTTAACTTAGCATCAAAACATTACAATCTCATGTTTGTTAATGGTTCTTAAGTACTTTCACATTTTTGGATAAGTTTCATGCCCACAGTACTTTATATACAAAGATGCTAGATTATTTGTAAGTAAAACTAGGGTATAGATAGATTGTCTGTAAGCAAAACTAGGATACAGGTAGATCATTTGTAAGTAAAACTAATATACAGATAGATCATTTATAAGTAAAACTAGGATACAGATAGATTATCTGAAAGTAAAACTAACATACAGGTAGATTATCTGTAAGTAAAACTAGAGTACAGATAGATTATCTGTAAGTAAAACTAAAGTACAGATAAATCATTTGTAAGTAAAACTAAGATACAGATAGATCATCTGTAAGTAAAACTAGGGTATAGGTAGATCATTTGTAAGTAAAACTAGGATACAGATAGATCATCTGTAAATAAAACTAAGGTATAGGTAGATTATCTATAAGTAAAACTAAAGAACAGATAGATTATCTGTAAGTAAAACTAATATATAGGTAGATCATCTGTAAGTAAAACTAATATACAGATAGATCATTTGTAAGTAAAACTAAGGTACAGATAGATCATCTGCAAGTAAAACTAGAGTACAGATAGATCATCTGTAAGTAAAACTAATGTATAGGTAGATCATCTATAAGTAAAACTAATATACAGGTAGATCATTTGTAAGTAAAACTAGGGTACAGGTAGATCATCTGTAAGTAAAACTAGGATATAGATAGATCAAGTGTAAGTAAAACTAAGATACAGGTAGATCATCTGTTAGTAAAACTAATGTACAGAGAAATCATTTGTAAGTAAAACTAAGGTACAGATAGATCATTTGTAAGTAAAACTAGGATACAGGTAGATCATTTGTAAGTAAAACTAGGTAACAGATAGATCATCTGTAAATAAAACTAAAGTACAGATAGATTATCTGTAAGTAAAACTAAGATATAGGTAGATTATCTGTAAGTAAAACTAATATACAGATAGATCATTTGTAAGTAAAACTAAGATACAGATAGATCATCTGTAAGTAAAACTAATATATAGATAAATCATCTGCAAGTAAAACTAGAGTATAGGTAGATTATCTGTAAGTAAAACTAATGTATAGATAGATCATTTGTAAGTAAAACTAAGGTACAGATAGATCATCTGCAAGTAAAACTAGAGTGCAGATAGATTATCTGTAAGTAAAACTAATGTACAGGTAGATCATTTGTAAGTAAAACTAGGATACAGGTAGATCATCTGTAAGTAAAACTAGATACAGATAGATCAAGTGTAAGTAAAACTAAGGTACAGGTAGATCATCTGTAAGTAAAACTAAAGTACAGATAGATCATTTGTAAGTAAAACTAAAGTACAGATAGATCATCTGTAAGTAAAACTAATGTACAGATAGATCATTTGTAAGTAAAACTAGGGTACAGATAGATCATTTGTAAGTAAAACTAGGATACAGATAGATTATCTATAAGTAAAACTAATGTACAGGTAGATTATTTGTAAGTAAAACTAAGGTACAGTTAGATCATCTGTAAGTAAAACTATATTGTATAGCTATTGTTACTTATCATAAAACTAAATTACAGTAAATCTGTAAGATAGTAAGCCTCTGTCTAGCTGTCCAAAGTAGCACTTGCACTTCTCAGTTAGACTGATGAATAGTTAACTAAAGTGTGAACATGGACTGCGGCGTCAACTTGGATTGGGAAGCTCCAAGTTGAGTCTCCTGTCTATCAGAATACGAGGCTAGTGACCACAACCACCTTCCTCCCTTCGCTCGAGCTCTCTACTTCACAAGGGGAACCTCTGGTATAACGTACAGAGGCTACGTACCCTTACTCAGACGCACCTAAGGGGCTTAGCCCTTGGCTCTTCTACTTCAAGAACTACTCAAAGCCTACTTCACGGCGGTCGCTAGTAGCGGCGGTGACACTAGACTCAACTTTCTTACAAACGACAAAAGCTACGGTGGCTGATCCGTACGACGAACTCAAGGAATTCTACCTCAAGGAGGAAGAGTTAACCAGATACCGACCAAACTCAAGGATCATATTGATCGAATGATACAACAAGGACAACAAGACAGGAAAGCAGTACCTGGTCTTCTGTGATAGCGACAAGCTAAAGTTCAAACGCGCCATACCGGTGGCCCTATTCAGTAACAAGTGGTACAAAATCCATATCACTCCAGACAACAGAAACTTCCTACTAGGAGAGGAATTCAACGACGCTCACAACTTTGACACTACCATCGAGACAGCGGACGCGCCAAAGCCAGACTCCCCACCAGCCTATCAGAGGGACGTATTAGACGAGGACGACAGAGCACCCAGTCCATCAGGAAACCCCCAAGAGCCAGGGGAAGAACCATCAGACGACGAAAGGGATCCGATCAACGCGGCGATCAGACACAGCCCAGTACAAATTGAAAGAACCCCGAGCAACCCGCAGCAGAGAAACTTCTTTCTAGCGGTACCAAACACGACAAGCAATCCGCCACTCCAGCAGCGAACACTCCTCGCAATGACTACCACAACAACCACCCAAACCAGCACAGGAACCTCCTCGAACCCAACAACTCAATCCGGAACCCCCGCCACCGCCCAGTCCCTTCGCACCGCCTTCCACCAAGCCTTTAAACGACTCCCCCCTCCTAACCAAGGTGGAGGCGGAGGAGGAGGTGGAGGTGGAGGAGGAGGTGGAGGAGGAGGTGGAGGAGGAGGTGGAGGAGGCGGAGGACCCGCCAACGCATTGGTACCAGTACCCGCTGCAGCAGATGTACGAACCATGGGAAGCCGACCCGACCCATTTGATGGGAATAGAGAGAAGGCCGACGCATTTATTGAAGATGTGAAGATGTACTTCCGACTCAACAGCGACGTCGCCGGACATGACTCGCCAATGAAGAAAATAGCATTTACCCTCACTCATATGAAAGGACCTCGAGTTGCAGGATGGGTACGCGATGCCGGAGGATTCTTGGACCGCCTGAATCCAGCAGTAGACAACGTCCCAGCTCTCCGAGAGCAATTTTTGGACGAATTTGAAGCGCAATTCCAGGATACAGCAAAGGAAGAACGGGCACAAACGGAGCTACAGACCCACGCCATGGAAGGGGATCAGATCGATGAATACGTTAGCAAATTCGAGGAGTTAGCCCGATTGGCCAACTACACCACCGGAAACCCCGAAACAATTCGACAATTCCTCGCAGGGCTAACACCCGAAACGCTCAAAGATGTGAAAAGAGCGCCCACGGTAGAAACCTACCCGGCCATCAAAGAAAGAGCTATCCAGAGCGTCCAGGCACAGAACGAAGTAAAACAAATTCTGGCCCAACAACAAGCAATGAAGGGAACAAAGACACATTTCCCCTCAGTCTACCAGGGACAAGGAAGGTTCCAACAAAGGGCACCACCATGACCATTCTTCGACCACAACCGCTCCCATCAGAATTATAGACCACCTCCCCGACCTACGTATAATTCATCAAACGCGCCAAGATGGATGAACAACCAACCGGTCCCTATGGATCTAGGGAGAAACAGAGCACCTCCGAGACGGGGACCAGGACGAATCAATCTCGCCGGACCATCTCCCACCCCTCGTAACGGGGCCTGCTTCCAGTGTGGACAACAAGGCCACTTCGCTAGAGAATGCCCAAACCACCCAGCTCGGAAGGACAGAAGGCGGATTAACCTCATAGACTTCGAACCAGAAGATCCATATGGCGACAACTACCAGGAACCAGAAATCGACCACGTAGCCCACATAAAGAGCCAAATGGACTCGATGACCTTCGATGATAGGAAACAACTCATCCAAGAACTAGGACAAGGCCCTCAGCCGGATTTTTGACTAGTCTAATTAGGTCGGCCTTAATTAGACGAACGCTTAAGGATGATGTATATATCTCAGCACGAAAATCAATGACAGTCCGCTTGTTACGCGCAGGGGACCCATTACTAGATTGGATTGGAGCCTTACTATCGGACACTACCCGTAGTATGCAGGAGACTGAACGATTATGTATTTTTGCGACCCATATCATTGACTCGTGCCCCTCTGATCCATACACCCTTATACGGTGTGACTCGTCTTCTAAATGACTCATAGTAAAACCACCCAAAACCCTTATTTAGTAATTAGAATCTTGTAGAGATCCGACCGTTACTACGATTATCTATAGCGTGTTATCTGGCTTGCTTTAGGGCAGTTACTTATGAACGCCAACCACAGCTGACGACCCGGAACATAAGAGGAATAGAAGAGGACAATAGATCACTCACTTATGGAGGCCGACTGTTAACTTCTATTCCTCATACTCATACGACACCGCGTTTACGCCCCCAGATCCCATATAGGTAGTAAACTCTACTCTTTGGTGCTGTAGTGTCCTATCCCTGATTAGGGGTGAGTTCAGGGGTCCACAATATCGCGTTTACAGTGTGGCCTGATAGAATTCGTAATTTATTACTTCCGAAACATGTATATAAACCCACCTTTGACGTCGAGAAGCCCTAAGCTTCTCTTGGAAATCAATCCCCTGTTTTCCATACTCAGACCCATCTAAAGGGGAAAGCCTTTAGCTCATCTCTTACCCAGAACACTCTACGAAGCTCAAAGAAAGTTTGATAGAGATTGGACTCGAGGAGGACTTTCACTTCTCTTCGAATTCATTCCCTATCGTGGAAAAAGTTACGATCACTTGTCATAACCTTTTTTCTACGACTTGTAGACAGTGTTGTAGTGGTAACCAAACTATTACAATATTGTCTTCAAGGACGGCATTGTTGTTTGGTAATCAATACTACTAAACAACTCGGTCGCCCTTACGAACCATAGAGGTTATTAGAAGACCTTGTTATCGATTAGCATTATATCTACTATATCAAAGTAGACTAGTGGAGTTATATCATTACGAACCCACCGTAGAAGAGAACTTACCAGACATAGTGATCAGAGGATATACAATCCAGCTGCAACCTAGCAGAGCGTACCTCCTACAGTATTATAGCGACGATTCTCTATTGATACGGCTCTACACAAGGAGGAGAACCCCTAGAAGGAATTAAAGACAACTCCAGTTGTTCTACAAGCACCAGCTTGCGCTTATCAAGTATAAGTGGTATCAGAAGGATCCATATCAGATCAATCGTACGGCTATCGCCAGAATACGCACAGGGCGTAACACCGCTGCTATACTCAGACAAAAGCAAGGAGGGCCGAAATCGTCGCCTTAATAGACTCAGGCGCAACAGAAAACTTCCTCAACCTATCCCTCGCAAAATGGCTACGACTCCCTATCAAGCAATTAAACGAACCAAGGATGCTCTACAATGTGGACAACATGGAAAACAAAGCAGGGAAGCTGCAATACTACACGGATCTACAAGTCACCACAGGGACTAAGCGCACCAACCTCCGGTTCTTCCTCACGGACTTAGGCAAAAATCAGGCAATACTAGGATACTCATGGTTCGCAGCAGTACAGCCCAACATTGATTGGGCTAAAGGATGGATCGACCACACCCAACTACCCATCATCTTCCGAGCCCCGGATGCAGACAAAGCCCGATTTATCCCACGGCAACGGAACATACCTCGGCAACGAAACCAACTAGAACGGGGGCGCTATTACATCGGATCAGTAACCATCCATCCCAAATCTAACAACAAACAAACCAAGGGAACAATACCTCCCGCTTTCGCCCGACACAAGAAAGTATTCGACGAAGAACAATCACAACGCCTACCACAACATACCATTTGGGACCACGCAATAGAATTGCTCCCTGACGCCCCAGCAACCCTACCCGCTCGGCTGTTACCCCTCAACCACGCAGAGCAAGAAGAGATGCACCGCTTTGTCGAAGAACACCTACGACGAGGGACCATTCGAGAATCCTGGAGTCCCTATGCCGCCAACTTCTTCTTCGTCAAAAAGAAGGATGGCAAACTACGCCCCGTCCAAGACTATCGCCCCATCAACAAATGGACCAAAAAGAACCGCAATGTGTCTCCCCTCATTCCCCAGACCATTGATCGACTCAGTGGCTGCACCCTGTTCACCAAGTTCGACGTCTGTTGGGGCTATAACAACATCAGGATTAAACCCGGCGACGAATGGAAGGCCGCATTCCTCACACCAGAAGGCCTTTTCGAACCAACCGTAATGTTCTTCGGCCTCACAAACTCCCCAGCCACCTTCCAAATGATGATGAACACCATCTTCCGTACGGAGGTAGCACAAGGCTGGCTGTCAGTTTACATGGACGACATCGCAATCCACACAAAGCCCCTCAAAGGAGAATCCGACGAACAACACCGGCTACGACACGAACGGCTCACCCATCACGTTCTCGATACCTTGGAGCGACACGACCTCTACCTTAAACCCGAGAAATGCACTTTCGCCCAACCAGAAATTGAGTACCTCGGTGTCATCGTCGGAAACAACTCCCTCCGCATGGACCCCTCGAAACTCGACAGCGTTGCCACCTGGCCAGCCCCACGTCGACCTACTGACGTCCGAAAATTCCTCAGATTCACAGGTTACTACTGATACTTCGTCAAAGACTACTCTAAGATCGCCCGACCGCTCCTTGACCTCACAAAGAAAACTACAACTTGGCACTGGGGCCCGGCACAGGACCAGGCATTCTCCCGCCTCAAAACGCTCATGTGCTCCCAACCAGTCCTCACCCAACCTGACTTCGAGAAACGATTCTACCTCCAAACTGATGCATCTGCGTATGGCGTGGGCACCGTACTCTCGCAAGCGGCAGAACCCAGAGCACCCCTTACAACCAAAACTGGCGCCATCCGAAATTTCAAACCCAAACTGCACCCCATAGCGTACTACTCAGCGACCTTCACCCCCACCGAACGAAACTACGACATATATGAGCGAGAACTCCTTGCCATCATGAAATCTCTGGCACACTGGCGACCCTACTTGGGATGGACAAAGGAACCATTTACCATACTGACAGATCACGCGAACCTCCAGTACTGGAAGTCCCCGAAGAACCTGAACCGACGAACAGCCTGATGGCACGCCGACTTACAGGAGTATGATTTCAACATCGAATACGTACCTGGAAAAACCAACACCTCCGCCGACGCCCTATCTCGGCCAAATGATGCTGATGAAGGAAAGAACGACAACCAAGCAGTGACGATGCTCCCATCAGACAAATTCATCAACACCATCACGTCCAGGGAGCAAGACCGACGGGCGCTGATGAACCTAGTGCACGATCACCCCACCGCCGGGCACCCCGGCAGGGATGAAACCATCCGAAAGGCTAAACAGCATACCACATGGCCAGGAATGAATCAATGGATCGCCAACTACATCAAGGGCTGTGCTACCTGTCAGCAAAATAAGATCCTAACCCATCGGAAGAAAACTCCAGCGTTCCGGATCCCGACGGAGGATGGGACGCTCCCCTTTCAGCAAGTAGCCATGGACCTCATTACTGGCCTACCCAAGCACAAGGGGAAGGATGCGATACTGACCATTGTCGATCACGGATGTAGCAGAGCTGCGGTCTTCATCCCCTGCACCACCACGATCACAGGACCAGGCATCGCCCAATTATACCTAGAACACGTCTACAGATGGTTCGGACTGCCGCGCAAGGTCATCAGCGACCGTGACCCCAGATTTACCTCCCACTTCGCAAAAGGAATCAATGAACAACTCGGCATCCAACAAAACCTCTCCACAGCATTTCATCCCCAGACGGACGGCTTATCTGAACGAAAGAATCAATGGGTGGAACAGTATCTCCGTCTGGTTACCTCCGCATCCCCGGAGGATTGGACTCACTGGATACCTGTAGCAACAGCCGTACACAATAACCGACGAAACGAAACCACGGGGCTATCCCCAAATCAAATACTGCTAGGTTATGAGATCAATGTCTCCCCCCCAACGGCGCCACCATCAAAGAACCATGAGGCGCAACAACGCATCACAGTCATGAAGGAGAAACGAGAAATGGCCATTGATGCTATCAATAAGGTGGCAAAACGGGGACAACCAATCACGTCGCAATACCAGACCAACGATCAAGTATGGCTTGATGCAGCTAACCTACTGATCCGCCACCAAAAGACTAAACTGGCCCCTAAGCGATACGGGCCATTCCGGATCATCAAGGAAATCAGCCCGGTGGCGTATCAGCTGGAGCTACCTATCTCATGGAGAATCCACAACGTGTTCCATGCCTCACTGCTGTTCCCCTACACCGAAAACCCCGAGCACGGACCAAACTTTACCCAACCACCTCCGGAATTGATCGAGGGGCAACAAGAATACGTAGTGGAACGAATCGTTAATCACAGGTGGCGAAGGCGCCCAAAGCGATTGGAATACCTCATCAAGTGGGAAGGGTGGCCGGAATCCGACAACACCTGGGAACCCGAGACCAATGTACATGCCCCTGATCTAATAAAGAAATACCACCGCCACACTCCCCTAGAACAGATAAAAGCGACTGGCGGAACCTCCCCTCTCCAATGGAACCCGGCATCCCTACAGTCCCAGTCAAGGCCCTGATCGACGCATCACCAGGACTTCGGCGTATCTTCGCAGAAAGAAACTTCTACCCTGAACCAGACGAACTGCGTACAGAAGCGCGCAGTACCGCCGAGGACCTTGCGGCTGCAAGAGGACGTCTTGAACTCGCAAGACTCGGCCGCGTGGTGCAACCCCTCCTCTCCCTCGCCGGTCCCAATGCACCCCGAGTTTCCCGAGGCGTACGGTGGTCAGCAAACATCCAGCCCCACTCCGGTTCCCCCACATGACGACGTCTTCATGCCGGACGCCCTCGACGACGATCAATGGATGGCGTCATGGGGCATGTGGTAAGTTGAAGGATCAACTTGTCTGGGAAGGGATGTGATGTCACCAGCTCTCTGGGGTAAGGCTAGCTTGTACGCCTTACGGACAGGGGTAAGTTCCATTCAGGATCCGGACTTCAGGGTTTGTTCTCGTTTCGGTGTCTTGTGTCGTGTGATTCCCTTGATCGTCGGCTTGTGAACCTAAATGCATAGGATTGATAGCAGTGCGGGCTGCTTCTGGATTTCTCGGTGTTTTGAGCTATTGATACGGATTGTCCGGGGTTGTATTTGTATCCATTGGCTTGTTACTGTTCCGTCGGGCATTCTTGGGACAGTCGGGTAGTACAGTTGAATTAGTTACTTACCCCATACTGATTTCTCCGTCTACGGGTTTGCGTCTCCATTAGTCCACTCAGGGATGTATTTATACGGCGTCAACTTGGATTGGGAAGCTCCAAGTTGAGTCTCCTGTCTATCAGAATACGAGGCTAGTGACCACAACCACCTTCCTCCCTTCGCTCGAGCTCTCTACTTCACAAGGGGAACCTCTGGTATAACGTACAGAGGCTACGTACCCTTACTCAGACGCACCTAAGGGGCTTAGCCCTTGGCTCTTCTACTTCAAGAACTACTCAAAGCCTACTTCACGGCGGTCGCTAGTAGCGGCGGTGACATACCATCTCCCCAGCAAACATTTCCCTCCACCTCTGTGTATCTGTGAAGTCCCGAACAGAGATGTAGGCTCTTGCGGCAGCCTCAACTCTGGATGCAATTTGAAGGAGGGCAGACATTTTTGCGGTGTACGGGAGAGAAGTGTTCGGCAGCGGTAGTGAGGGGTGGCGGGTTGAAGTTAAAGACGCGCTTGCCGAGTTTTTTTGCACTTACATGTTCTGAGGTGTGACTCAGCGAAAATGCCTAGCAAATATAATAACACAAAAGAGCTCCCCATTTGTACAGCTTATCCTCCATAGCGACATCTTGTGGCGAAATTTCTCACTTTACATCCTCTTCTACACGCTATCCGATTCACGTATGGACTCCCAACCCCTGCCGAAAGAGAGCATGCCAGTGTGTCTGCGCCGCTCTCTACCGATGAGCAAAATAGTGGTCGCTCTAGAAAACGCGAACCGCTTTTCCTGCCAGATCCCGAGTCTGAGGATGATTATCGTAAGCATAAATCATGCTCTACAGGGTCTAAGAATGAAATTTCCGTGAATGCCCCATTTCTTTCTAGTGGGGCCACGATCTGATTCTGGCGTCCTGGCGTCACTCTCGCCGGATCCCGAACATAAGCACGACGTTGGAACACGTGCTAACCCCTCCCCGGAGCGGAAGCATCATTTTGGAGTGCGTGCTAAACCCTCCCATCCCCGGAGCGGAAGCATCATTTTGGAGTGCGTGCTAAACCCCCCCATCCCCGGAGCGGAAGCACCATTTTGGAATACGCGATATCAGTCCACGTTCACACTTTAGTTAACTATTCATCAGTCTAACTGAGAAATGTAAGTGCTACTTTGGACAGCTAAATAGAGGCTTACTATCTTACAGATTTACTGTAATTTAGTTTTATAATAAGTAACAATAGCTATACAATATAGTTTTACTTACAGATGATCTATCTGTACCTTAGTTTTACTTACAAATGATCTACCTGTACCCTAGTTTTACTTACAGATGATCTACCTGTACATTAGTTTTACTTATAGATAATCTATCTGTACCCTAGTTTTACTTACAAATGATCTATCTGTATATTAGTTTTACTTACAAATGATCTATCTGTACATTAGTTTTACTTACAGATGATCTACCTGTACTTTAGTTTTACTTACAAATGATCTACCTGTACCATAGTTTTACTTACAAATGATCTACCTATACCTTAGTTTTACTTACAAATGATCTATCTATATATTAGTTTTACTTACAGATGATCTATCTATATCTTAGTTTTACTTACAAATGATCTACCTGTATCCTAGTTTTACTTACAGATGATCTACCTATACTCTAGTTTTACTTACAAATGATCTACCTGTACCTTAGTTTTACTTACACTTGATCTATCTGTACCATAGTTTTACTTACAAATGATCTATCTGTACCTTAGTTTTACTTACAAATGATCTACCTGTACCTTAGTTTTACTTACACTTGATCTATCTGTACTCTAGTTTTACTTACAGATGATCTATCTGTACCATAGTTTTACTTACAAATGATCTACCTATACCTTAGTTTTACTTACAGATGATCTATCTGTACCTTAGTTTTACTTACAAATGATCTATCTGTATATTAGTTTTACTTACAGATGATCTATCTGTATCTTAGTTTTACTTACAAATGATCTACCTGTACATTAGTTTTACTTATAGATAATCTATCTGTACCATAGTTTTACTTATAAATCATCTATCTGTACATTAGTTTTACTTACAAATCATCTACCTGTACCTTAGTTTTACTTACGCTTGATCTATCTGTACCCTAGTTTTACTTACAGATGACCTACCTGTACCATAGTTTTACTTATAAATGATCTATCTATACATTAGTTTTACTTACAGATGATCTAGCTGTACTCTCGTTTTACTTACAGATAATCTATCTGTACCTTAGTTTTACTTACAAATAATCTATCTGTACTCTAGTTTTACTTACAGATAATCTATCTGTACCTTAGTTTTACTTACAAATAATCTATCTGTACATTAGTTTTACTTACAGATGATCTATCTGTATCTTAGTTTTACTTACAAATGATCTACCTCTACCTTAGTTTTACTTACAGATAATCTATCTATACATTAGTTTTACTTATAGATGATCTAGCTGTACTCTAGTTTTACTTACATATGATCTATCTGTACCTTAGTTTTACTTACAAATAATCTATCTGTACTCTAGTTTTACTTACAGATGATCTATCTGTATCTTAGTTTTACTTACAAATGATCTACCTCTACCTTAGTTTTACTTACAGATAATCTACCTGTATATTAGTTTTACTTACAGATGATCTATCTATATCTTAGTTTTACTTACAAATGATCTATCTGTACATTAGTTTTACTTACATATGATCTACCTTCACTTTAGTTTTACTTACAGATGATCTATCTGTATCCTGGTTTTACTTATAAATGGTCTATCTATATATTGGTTTTACTTACAAATGATCTACCTATATTCTAGTTTTGCTTATAGATGATCTATCTATACTAGTTTTACTTACCATCTAAATGTCTAAAATGATGAACGTGTTAATGTACTGTATATTAAAATAGTACAGCTAGATAATTTGTAAGTAAAACTATAATACAGCCAGATCATCTCTAAGTAAAACTAAAATACAGGTAGACCATTCATAAGTAAAATTAAGATACAGTTAGATTATTTGTAAGTAAAACTAAGGTATAGCTAGATTATCTCTAAGTAAAACTAGGATACAGATAGATCATCTGTAAGTAAAACTAAGATACAGATAGATCATTTGTAAGTAAAACTAAGGTACAGATAGATTATGTATAAGTAAAACTAGAATACAGGTAGATTATCTGTAAGTAAAACTATGGTACAGTTAGATTATCTGTAAGTAAAACTATGATATAGGTCGATCATCTATAAGAGAGATACCAAATATCTAAAAGACCCAATATACAACATACACAATGGCACTAAGATCCAGTTATAATCAGAGCTGAGATCTTTAGGTGACTCTGGATTCGGAAACTTTGCAACCCTACAAATGATCTTAGTTCAGCAAACATAGCAAATATCACCACACATAAAAATCACAGAAGACCCAACTCACCAGATTAAGATGTATATAGCATTGAAGTTAAGGAAGGTCTGAAGGGCACGCGTGTGAGAATAAGGATAAGAAACAGGTAGAAATGGATGTATGTTTTGATGGATGGGTTGCACAGGAGCTCAAGACACAAACCTAGAGATTGGAACTTTGGCTATATCACAATAGCAGCACATGGGCATTGTCTGGGAAGATGAAAAAGATGAAAAAGGGCATTTGAGGAGAAGGGGTGGCATTAGCACTGCTGCTTACCCATGTCATCATCATCCAATCTGTCTCTGGCTCTCAACATATGGGTTAACATCTGACTCTACAAGAGTGTTAGGAGAGTTGAACATCCCCTACACCTTATAGTGCAGGACATGCTTAAACATACTTTTGTAATGCATGCTCTTCATCTAATTCATCTAATTAACTGCTATCTTTACTGACATGTGTATAAAGCTGAAACAGTTTTGTGGTCATGCTAGAACATACAGGAGCAGGGTGTGTAGAGGACTAGAGTTGATTAAGCTACGTGATCACATTTTAACAATATTAGAAAATCTGAAACAGATTGTGAGTGTTTGCTTTGGCCAAGGGAATATTAAAGAATGATGATGCTTACTTTGGCTTAGCATCAAAACATTACAATCTTATATTTATCAATGGTTCTTGAATACTTTCACATTTTTGAATAAGTTTCATGCTCATAGTACTTTATATACAAAGATGCTAGATCATTTGTATAATGCACAATGTATTAAAGCGGCAAAGGTAATCAATCCATTTAAGTGACAGAAGTACCAATAACAATAGTAAGAGTAAAGAACCTCATAGCTAGGTAAAGCTAACATACAGATAGATCATTTGTAAGTAAAACTATGGTAGAGGTAGATGATCTATAGGTAAAATTAATGTACAGATAGATCATTTGTAAGTAAAACTAATATACAGTTAGATCATTTATAAGTAAAACTATGGTATAGGTAAAACTAAAGTACAGATAGATCATTTGTAAGTAAAACTATTATATAGGTGGATCATCTGTAGGTAAAACTAATGTACAGATAGATCATTTGTAAGTAAAACTATTATATAGTTAGATCATCTGTAAGTAAAACTAATGTACAGATAGATCATTTGTTAGTAAAACTAACATACAGTTAGATCATCTGTAAGTAAAACTAACATACAGGTAGATCATTTGTAAGTAAAACTAAAGTACAGATAGATCATCTGTAAGTAAAACTAATGTACAGGTAGATCATTTGTAAGTAAAACTAATATACAGATAGATCATTTGTAAGTAAAACTAAGGTACAGATAGATCATCTGCAAGTAAAACTAGAGTACAGATAGATTATTTATAAGTAAAACTAATGTACAGATAGATCATCTATAAGTAAAACTAATGTACAGGTAGATCATCTGTAAGTAAAACTATAGTACAGGTTGATCATTTGTAAGTAAAACTAACATACAGATTGATCATTTGTAAGTAAAACTATGGTATAGTTAGATCATCTGTAAGTAAAACTAATGTACAGATAGATCATTTGTTAGTAAAACTATGGTACAGTTAGATCATCTGTAAGTAAAACTAACATACAGGTAAATCATTTGTAAGTAAAACTAAAGTACAGGTAGATTATCTGTAAGTAAAACTAAGGTACAGATAGATCATCTACAACTAAAACTAGAGTACAGATAGATCATCTGTAAGTAAAACTAATATACAGATAGATCATTTGTAAGTAAAACTAATGTACAGATAGATCATCTGTAAGTAAAACTAATATACAGATAGATCATTTGTAAGTAAAACTAATGTACAGTTAGATCATCTGTAAGTAAAACTAATGTACAGATAGATCATTTGTTAGTAAAACTATGATACAGTTAGATCATCTGTAAGTAAAACTAACATACAGGTAAATCATTTGTAAGTAAAACTAAAGTACAGGTAGATTATCTATAAGTAAAACTATGGTACAGCTAGATCATCTGTAAGTAAAACTAACATACAGATAGATCATTTGTAAGTAAAACTAAAGTACAGGTAGATTATTTATAAGTAAAACTATGATACAGGTAGATCATCTATAAGTAAAACTATGGTACAGGTAGATCATCTGTAAGTAAAACTAACATATAGATAGATCATTTGTAAGTAAAACTATGGTACAGTTAGATTGTCTATAAGTAAAACTAATGTACAGGTAAATCATTTGTAAGTAAAACTAGGGCACAGTTAGATCATCTGTAAGTAAAACTATACTGTATAGCTGTTATTACTTATCATAAAACTAAATTACAGTAAATCTGTAAGGTAGTAAGCCTCCGTCTAGCTGTCCAAAGTAGCACTTACATTTCTCAGTAAGACTGATAAAAGTAAAACTAAAGTGTGTACGTCTATTGGCGATATACCCTCCCCGCTCCCAACGAAAAAGCACCACTTCGGGGTGCGTGCGACGCGCTCCCTGTCCCCGGTGCAGAAGCATCATTTTGGAGTACTCGCGCCCCTCTCGCCGGAAACTCAAGGTGATCTCGAGATGCAGATGGATCTTTCACCAGAGCCTCAAAGCTTCGGCACGAGAGCCCCGCTCTCTCATGGAGATCTTACTCGATCAGATAAGGCTCGGGCTGTTTCTCCGCTGCTGAACACTGAAGACTTTGGGTTTGCCGCTGTCGTGGTAGAGGGACCCCCCCAAATCGGTGCCCATCAGCCGAGAGAGGCCAGCGAGCCTTTCGGCAGCTCATCCAAAACGTGCAGTGGGTTTCACGCCGCTATCTCTTATATGTGTCTTACTCTGGCCCAAATAGATTGGGTATGGGGAGAGCCAGCACCATCTCCAACATACAGCGAGCAGGGAGGTCAGCCTAGCACAGCTGGAGAAGTCGAGCATACGGTTCGTTAAGTCATTCACATATTGGTGCAGCTATAGATCATTTGCTTTAGGATAGTCTCGATTCCAGTGGGCCTCACCTCAGCGAGGTGGAGAGGCTTCGGCTGATCCATAACTATCTTTCTGATTTGTACCTGTCGCAAATGACGGTGAGCGAGATTGTGAATACGATGGCTGATGACCTGGAGGGTGGCAAGGTGCAGAGCATGATGTAGCTTGGCAGCCGATGTTGAGCATTATGGTACTCAGTCTGCGTAATTTGGATACAATAAATAGAGCCCGTTCACAAGTTAACGTTGACCTATGAGCTTAGAAAAACTTGGGTAAGCCCATCATAAAAGTGGGAAAACATTACAAGCGGGCCCAAGTGTATCTGCAACTGCAGGCAGCTGCCGATGGCTTAAATTGGGCTAATGGCTTTTCGGAGGTGCTGCCGACGACAAATAATGGGCCTATCGCAGCTCGCTGCTGTTGGTGGCTTCACTTAGGTACAAAATTAGACGCGGATCTCAAAACATTAATAGGCCCAAGTGAAGATATTGGCAGCAGTTACTGCAAATGCAATCGGTCCATTTAGACATCAGCCAGCTTCGTAGCGCATTAATAGGTCAAAGCGAAGCAATCGGCAGCAGCTTTGGGGATGAAATGGGGGCTATCTTTAGGGGAAGTACCGCCCAAAGAATTACTGGGCCCATTACAACAATGGCCCAAGTGAAGCTATCGGCAACAACCTACTCCAAATGCTACAGACCTATTCTTGCGTACCGGCAGTAGCTCACAGAACATCAATGGGCCCAAGCGGGGCCATCGACGGCAGCCTGCTACAAATGCTATGGGCCCACTCTTGCACATCGGCAGCACCTCCTAGAATACTAATTGGCCCGCGCGACGTCATCGGCAGCAGCCTGCTGTAGACTCAGCGGGCCCAAGCGAGGCCATCGATGGCAGCCTGCTGCAAATGCTATAGGCCCGCTCTTGTGTATTGGCACCACCTCCTAGAATATTAATGGGCCCAAGCAAAGCCATCGGCATCAGCCTGCTACAGGTGCAATGGGCCCATTCTTGAGCATTGGCACTCCTAGAACATCAATGGGCCCAAGTGAAGCCATCGGCAGCAGCCTGCTGCAAATGCTATGGGCCCACTCTTGTGCATCGGCAGCACCTCCTAGAATATTAATGGGCCCAAGCGACGTCATCGGCATTAGCCTACTGCAGATGCAATGGGCCCATTCTTGGGCATCGGCAGCACTTCCTAGAACATCAATGGGCCCAAGCAAAGCCATCAACAGCAGCCTTCTACAAATGCTATGGGCCCACTCTTAGGATATTAATGAGCCCAAGCGATGTCATCGGCAGCAACCTACTGCAGACGCAATGGGCCCATTCTTGAGCATCGGCAGCACTTCGTAGAGCATCAACGGGCCCAAGCAAAGCCATCGACAGCAGCCTGCTGCAGATGCTATCGGCCCGCTCTTAAGCATCAGCAGCACCTCCTAGAGCATCAATGGGCCCAAGCGATGACATCGGCAGCAGCATGCTGCAGGCACAATGGGCCCATTCTTGTGCATTGGCAACATCTCGCGGAACATCAATGGGCCCAAGCGAGGCCATTGACGGCAGCCTGCTACAAATGCTATGCGCCCACTCTTACGCATCAGCACCCCATAGAATATTAATGGGCCCAAGCGATGCCATCGGAATTAGCCTACTGCAGATGCAATGGGCCCATTCTTGAGCATCGGCAGCACCTCACAGAACTTCAATGGGCCCAAGCGAGGCCATCGACGGCAGCCTGCTACAAATGCTATGGGCCCACTCTTGTGCATCAGCAGCACCTCCTAGAATATTAATGGGCCCAAGCGATGTCATCGGCATTAGCCTACTGCAGACACAATGGGCCCATACTTGAGCATCGGCAGCCCTCACAGAACATCGATGGGCCCAAGTGAGGCCATCGATGGCAGCCTGCTACAAATGCTATGGGCCCACTCTTACGTACCAGCAGCACCTCCTAGAATATTTATGGGCCCAAGCGACGTCATCGGCATTAGCCTACTGCAGACACAATGGGCCCATACGTGAGCATCGGCAGCCCTCACAGAGCATTGATGGGCCCAAGCGAGGCCATCGGCAGCAGCCTGCTGCAAATGCTATGGGCCCACTCTTGTGCATCGGCAGCACCTCCTAGAATATTAATGGGCCCAAGCGATGTCATCGGCATTAGCCTACTGCAGACACAATGGGCCCATACTTGAGCATCGGCAGCCCTAACAGAACATCGATGGGCCCAAGCGAGGCCATCGACGGCAGCCTGCTACAAATGCCATGGGCCCACTCTTACGCATGAGCAGCACCTCCTAGAATATTAATGGGCCCAAGCAACGTCATCGGCAGCAACCTACTGCAGACACAATGGGCCCATTCTTGAGCATCGGCAGCCCTAACAGAACATCGATGGGCCCAAGCGAGGCCATCGACGGCAGCCTGCTACAAATGCTATGGGCCCACTCTTACGCATCAGCAGCACCTCCTAGAATATTAATGGGCCCAAGCGACGTCATCGGCATTAGCCTACTGCAGACGCAATGGGCCCATTCTTGAGCATCGGCAGCACCTCACAGAACTTCAATGGGCCCAAGCGAGGCCATCGACGGCAGCCTGCTACAAATGCCATGGGCCCACTCTTACGCATCAGCAGCACCTCCTAGAATATTAATGGGCCCAAGCGATGTCATCGGCAGCAACCTACTGCAGACACAATGGGCCCATTCTTGAGCATCGGCAGCCCTAACAGAACATCGATGGGCCCAAGTGAGGCCATCGACGGCAGCCTGCTACAAATGCTATGGGCCCACTCTTACGCATCAGCAGCACCTCCTAGAATATTAATGGGCCCAAGCGACATCATCGGCAGCGGCCTACTGCAGGTGCAATGGCCCATTCTTGAGCATCGGCAGCACCTCGCGGAGCATCAATGGGCACAAGCGAGGCCATCGACGGCAGCCTGCTACAAATGCTATGGGCCCACTCTTACGCATCGGCAGCACCCCCTAGAATATTAATGGGCCCAAGCGATGCCATCGGCATTAGCCTACTGCAGACGCAATGGGCCCATTCTTATTCATCGGCAGCACTTCCCGGAGTATCAACGGGCCCAAGCATAGTGATCGGCAGCAGCAGGTACAAAATGAAATGGGCCCTCCCTTGGGCATTGGCAGCATCTACGAGAAAATGTATTGGCCCAAGCGGAGCTATCGGCAGCTGCAGGTGCGCTGGGCCCGTGTGATAGCTGCAACAACGCCTGCTCAAAAGTTATTGGGCCCAAGCGATACCATCAGCAACATCTCATTGGACTATGACAGTGGGCCCACTCGTAACGATCGTCTGCTTTGATAGTGGGCCCACTCGTAATAATTGCCCACATTTACTTGATGGGCCCACATGGGCTTTCCCTTACTCATCGGTCATATTGCACATGGGTTCTATCGAGTACTACGACAAAGACCTGGTACATTATGTGAAGCAGAGTGAAGGCGATGATCAGTGCATGGGCGTGGGCGTGTAGCAAGGGTCGTATACACGCTGCGAGTCTGTGACAACACCGTGATGCTGCAGTGGCCCAGGCTGCATGCGATGCGTGTGAGGCCGCAGGGGGGCTGCACACGCTGCGGCGCTGGATCCAACGCTGAGTGCGGGTGATTCGGTGATCGATGATCGTTGTCTTTCACTTTCGAACGGCACCGACACATTATTGATTTGTACACACCGGACGCCGCTGACAGCACCACTCGCAGGTGAGGTTCAATCTCTCATCACATGTATACCATTTCACGTGCTAGGACACTACTTCTTTAGTATTTAGAGTTGTGATGTTGCACCTGAATAAATCGTTGTCGTCTCATCCTCCCGGGTCATCACCTGCATGCCTGCGTTCGTGCGTGTCACACGCTTAGCGCCCTCTCTGTCTCGTTGCTTTTGCGCTCGTCTCTTCCGAGTCACACCCTTCAGTTTTCACTGTTTCCCCATTGTGTCAACACTGTATGTTGATTACAATGTCATTCTTGTTTCTGGCTACTGCGTACGGCGATCGGATACGAAGGAAACTCCCTCATGCTGCATGTACTAGTGACTACGTAGTCCAAATGACGGCACAATCAACAGAAACGCCTTCATCCTGATCGCCTTCGCTTCGCACGAACATGCACCTCCTTCCTATCCAATTCCGAGATAATTATGTGCCAGTGGAGGGTTCGCATTCCATAATGGCCTCATGTTGCTGGAATAAGGAATCAGAAGCAAGGTCAGACGCCGCAACCTCAAATTCCATCCTTTTATATCGACATTCGTGCAGCCCTATTGTCATGACCCAAACCCGTCAAGATCCAGCCCCGTCCAGATCCATCCCCGTCCGTCTGTGGCTATCACCTCACAATTGAAGGAGCTGCTGATTTTACCAACGACGTCTTTCTCGCTAACAAACTTGAAGTACACCTACACCTCAGGGTGTCGGGCCAGCAATTCGTGACCGAGGATTAGGCCGGCTAGGTAGTTAATCCGTCGTGGATCCCGGACTTGAAAAAGTTGAGTTCTTTACCAAACTCATTGTAATATACGAAGTAGAAACTTCCATATTTGCTCAGACAGAAACCACCGTAGAATCATGCATTTCACCGGCAGATGACCAATTACACGATCAGCAGACTCGCGGGCGCCGTCGATTGGGAGGTGGGTGATGCCGAGCCGCCTATAATACGGCAGTGAATAGGACTGACCATGAGCACGCTTGCAAAGATATGAGAGCGGGGCGGAGAGTGCACGTACTCTTCTTGGTGTCCACCAGCCCAACGCCCTGGCCAATGGTCTCAGCAAGTGAGTGCAAGACATCCACGGTCGGTGTGAGCCACTTTGAGACGCACTGAATGCGGGGACTTGCTCTCACTGGCAGGGACCGCAGTTTTGAAAAACGTCGAGGACAATAACGTCGCAAATCAAGTCGCCAAATCAAACGTGCGCCCATTAGGCCATCAAATGTAGAAATCAGATGCTGTGAGGATAAAGATCTGGTTTCGGGGTCTCATAATAGAAAACCGGTGAAGTGCATATTTTCAGTTAGCGCTGCAGAAAGAATATATAAACACCGCTTGTACAGTACTAGTCCGTGGCAATTCAGCGCACCAACTTCCACGTAACAATCATGTCTGAATCTGAACTCGAAACTCTTGGACTTGATCCTGCAGTTATCACTAAACTGTAGGCCGTTATCAGTTCAGACCGAGTTAGCGCCGACACTATCCCAGATTTCCTCGACGACTATGCCAATGTACCAGTTACTGCCGCTATCCAAGGCAGGATGGTTGAAGTCGACACCCCAAAACTCCGGAAAATATTCAGGGGCCAATGGAATCGGGAAGAATGTCTCTATTTCTTCTTTATATGTGGAACCACGACGACTGACAGTTTCATCGTTTCTGGCAGACGACCGGAGAAATGGGACACTCTATCATCGTGACAAGCTCGAAGGACCTTACCTGATTTCGGTGGCTTTGTCTCCGAACAAGACGGTTATCACGTTCAAGAGGCCCAAGAAGGATGATCATTCCTCTCCTCTGGACTTCAAGCCGGACGCAGTGGTGAGTTACTTCAGTGAACCTTGTCGTGGTTGATGCCATGACTTGATACTCATTTCTGTCTTCCATTCATTCAGTATATAGGTTAGTATCACGCATGGCCATATTCTGAATGCAGTTGTAGACAAGTTGCTGACGCATTGTAATCTTCCTCTTAGGTGATGGAACTGTAGCTTCATACGTTAGCTGCCACAGGGCGGAAATTTGGGAGACAGCTCCGAAACACGGTCACGGGCACGGTCAGCCTGTCTAAATGCGAGATTGCGAGAATCAGTACATCATATGTGCTTCTTTGATCCAAAGTATACTTGAGCGAAGATTGGAAATGTACATTAGCTGTGGTCAACCTCTGTGACCTGATTCCCTGTGAATGCGTGCCGTTAGCCCCCATGTGGATATGTGATTTTGTCGCGTCACAGTGACCGGAAATTTGAGGGTTTTGAGTTTGGTGGTATAGGTGTCGCTGAGACCGTCCCGGCCTTCGGAAGGATCATAGTAATTATTTGTGAGATCATGGTGTATGGCGGGTTTCGGTTATTAAGTTTCTACTAATTACGACTTTACGACTCAGTGGTGAGTGAAGGAATTACGTAATTATGTAATCCGATAACTCGATGCCACGGGTATAGTCAATTGGATTCGGTTTTCTCACGCCGCACTGCATCACGATAAGGCTTCCACAGCCTCCGACCGAGTAGGACCCTCTCTCCCATTTGCCTTCGGTCTGTTCCTTGCATTCCCCCATACAAGCCCCATGTCACAGACCCGCCCCAACTCTGAGTCGAAAGCACTCTCGAACTCAAATTATCAGCACATCTTCGACGCTGCTCTAGAATCTTATAGAAGGCGAACAGGGAATGATCTCACCCCAAATACGCTATTTTCCAGACTTGAAATCTGCCATTCTCCAGATGCTGTAATGACCCAACTTCAAAAGCAAATCCCTGGTTTTGACCAGTCCCGGAGTGACAGTGATTCAGAGAGACTATCAAGCTGGTTAAATCCCACCGTGAATGTTATAGTTGCATTTTCAGGGACAATCAGCAATTCTGTTGGCATGGTAGGTCTCAGGTTGTTCCACTCAACTTATCCAGAATCTGGACGCTGATCTGTATATTCTAGGCTTTCCCACCTGCAGGGTTGATCTTTACGGGCATAGCCGTTCTTCTCTCAGTGAGTTATAGACCCTATTAATGCTAAACCTCACGTTTTGCTTTCCTTCAAGGGACGTTCTCCCAAACTAATGTAACGTTGTAATTATTCAGGCTGCTACTACTGTCAGCAATCGTCGGGATACACTCATCATTATTTTTGAGCGTATCAGTAACGTCTTCCGACGGCTGGAGAACTACATCGAGTATCCACGGACCGCTGGAATGATCGACGTAATTGTAAAAGTCATGGTTGAAGTGATATGTATCCTTGCCATCGCAACAAAGGAAATTAAAGAAAATCATGCAAGTGAGTTAATTCTGGCGAAAATTGTCCCTCAGCTTAGTATCGTTTTTAGAAACGTATCTGAAGAAGCTGGTGGGAAAGACGGATATGGAGGATGCACTGCTGAGGCTTGAAGCTGCAATACTGGAGGAAACGCGTATGGCAGGCGCAGAATCCCTGAATGGTATACACGTGCTACGGGACAGAATGACAGGCGTTGAGGGTATGTTGGAGGGTGTTGGGGGAATGTTACAAGGTTTCGATGAACGAATGAAGAATATCAGCCAAAAGGGCATTAACAGTACGCAAATCATAGTTCAATTGGTTATCTTCACCATTCACAATGTCTTTATTGTCAGATGCCGAGAAGGCAGCAAGTCAGACGGCAAATGACGTCGACACGACGCTTGTGACAGGAGCAGACGAAAGCATAAAAGTAAAGGCCGATGACAAGGTGCATGGCGTACAGGACACGGTTGGGGATGTCCGAGATGGAACAAGGAAAGTTGAAAACGAGCAAGGTATCACGGAAGATCTTGGAGCCAGAGTTATCGACGGTGCGCATGTCATTCTTAACTGGTATCTAAACCATCCTGAACGCTTACACTTCTTAGGTGATGAGAAGATAATCCGACCGATAGCTAGCGACTGGGCTGCTTTAAGCCGTAGGCGATCTCATTACCGCGTCTGGTCCACCAGAGCAGCTCTGACCACCTTGCAGATTGGCTTTCTCCCCCCGATCCGTCTGTCAATATCGACGCTGCACGCGATACTCATCACAAGGGAACTGCAGTGTGGTTCACTGAGAGCAACACCTACAGAAGGTGGAAAGAATTTGGTTCCGTGATGTGGATCTACGGAAAGCGTAGGTTTTCCCGCACTCTGCATTTTTGTATTTAGTAACAGACTTCCGATATCATAGCGGGGTGTGGCAAAAGCGTTCTGACGTATGTTATTCGAATAATATTGCCTTGGCCTGGTATGCTTATGGCTCTTTCTACCACTAGCTCCACAATCATCCAAGACATCGAACGCATCTCCGCCGCAGGGTCTGCGTACCTTGCTTACTACTACTTCGACTTCAAGGACACGAAAAAACAAGATGCCCGTGGTTTCCTCTCATCCATCCTCTTACAGCTCTGTTGCCAATCAACTTCGTTCTGCAAGATACTTCATGAATTATTCTCAGAACATCAACGTGGTTCAAAGCAGCCCAGTGACAGCACCCTTAAACGATACCTCGAGAAAATATTAAATGTATCAAGAAAATTCCCATTATACGTCATCGTAGATGGTCTTGATGAATGTCCTGACACCTCTGGGCTGCAATCATCGCGTGAAAAGGTCCTTACACTCATCCAGGAGCTAGTCGGACTCAACCTCTCAAGTTTACGTCTCTGTATCACAAGTCACCCCGAAGTTGATATCCGGGATGTACTTGAACCCTTGACACCGATATCCAGCCGCGTATCCCTTCATGACGAAGAAGGACAAAAGAAGGATATTGCTGACTACATCAGATTCATCGTCTATTCGGACAAGAAGATCATGAAATGGCGGGAGGAGGACAGGGAACTAGTTGTCGAGACTCTTTCAAGCAGAGCCCATGGCATGTATGAGGCGCATCTCCGCTCACAACACATTTTCTGAATTTTAAATAGGTTCAGATGGGTTTCATGTCAATTGGAAGCCTTACGCCGCTGTCTCGCACCAAGCATCCGACAAGTTCTCACCGAGTTACCCGTGACCCTCGACGAGACTTATGAGCAGATACTACAAGAAATCCCTAAAGCAAACCGAGTATACACACATCGACTCTTACAATGCATGGCGGTGGCCGTCCGTCCGCTTCGTGTGCATGAACTAGCGGAAGTCCTTGCCATCGATTTCAGCGTCGCCAAGGGAATTCCGAAGCTAGATGAAGATATGCGGTGGCAAGATCAAGAACAGGCCGTGTTGACCGCATGCTCAAGCCTGATCGACGTCTTTGATTTCCGCAATTCTCGCATGGTTCAATTCTCTCACTACTCAGTCAAGGAGTTCCTTACATCGGATCGTCTTGCCGCCTCCGTGGTGCATCCGTTGCGCGGCCATCATATTCTCCTCGAGCCTGCACACACTACTATGGCCAAGGCATGCATCGGCGTGCTACTTCATTTGAAGAAACCCATTATCAACGAGACGATGAAGAAATTTCCTCTGGCGGACTATGCCACCAAGCACTTTGCCGATCACGCCGAGTTTGGGAACGTGATATCACATATAACGAGTGCAATCGACAATCTCCTCGATGCAGACAAGCCGCATTTCGCTATATGGATTTCACATATCAGCTCTTCCTGGTGGGCAGGGAAGGATTCTGGTGCAGCGAAGGGATCTCCGCTATACCATGTCGCGGAACTTGGATTTCATGGCATGGTACAACACCTCATTATGAGGCAGCCACAGGACGTTTTCGCTAGGGGTGGTGTATATGGAACCCCGGTGCATGCAGCGTTGCACAGGAGACATCTCCGAGTTTGTCAACTTTTACTCCCATGCTGCGTCGGCAAGGATGTTCGGGACGCCAGTGGTCAGACCCCTTTGCACGTGGCTGCATCGAATGCACTCCTTGAAGCGACACGGATGACCATCGAGCTCGGTGCGGATATCAATGCACATGACAATAATGGGTGGACACCACTTCACCAAGCGATCGATACGAGCCAGTTATTGGAAAAGAGGAAGATGGAGATTGTGCAACTACTACTCGATCACGGTGCGGATGTAGCAGCACGGAATAACGATCACGTGACTGTGCTACATCTCGCAGCAGAGAACGGCGATGTCGCGGCTACACAATTGTTGCTTGAGCATGGCACCAGAACCGATGCCCGGGACAAAAATTTTCATACAACACTACATTCTGCAACATTGGGTGGGAGTTCCGACATTGTGCGGCTCTTACTAGAGCACGGTGCAGACCTGGAGGCACAGTCGGACATCCACGACACGCCACTGCATATAGCGGCGGAGAATGGCAAAGTTGTTGCTGTACGGTCGCTTCTCGATCATGGCACGAATATACAGGCACATCGCAAAGATCTTAGGACACCACTACACAGCGCATCGATGAGTGGGGACCCCGATGTTGTGCGGCTCTTACTGGAGCGTGGTGCAGACCCAGAGGCAAAGATGGACAAACTCGCCACTCCCCTGCAAATAGCGGCGGACTGTGGGAAGGTTGCTGCCATACAGCTGCTTCTCGATCATGGCGCGAATGTTCGAGAACAGTGCGATGATCTTTGGACACCACTACACGGCGCATCATATAGCGGGAATCCAGACATTGTGCAGCTCTTACTGGAGCATGGTGCAGATCTGGAGGCACAATCGGACATCCACAACACGCCATTGCATACAGTGGGCTCAAAAACTGTTGCAATGTTTGGCCATTTTTGACTGGGTGCGATATAGCGCTTAACAGAGTGGGAATTGCACTTAGAGTTGGCAGGGTAGAGTAAAGTACTTAATCTTGGCTTTCAAATGGTGTTTTGATCATATGATCTGAATGAGCAGTTGTAGAGATATAACCATTTTAATCTAGGGTTATCATTGCAACGGTTTTAGAGCTGTTGTAAATATCCAACTATTTAAAGTGTGCAATGTAGCGCTTGATGGACGGAGAATCATGCTTAGTGTAAATACAATTAAGTATAGTATTCGATCGTGGCTTTCTAACAGTGTATTAATCATATTATTTGACCAAATGGTTGTAGAGATATGCTCAGTTTAATTTGGTGTATCCATTGCAACAGTTTTGTCACAGTTTCGGAGTATTTGCAATGTAGTGCTGGACTGAGTGAGAATGATGCTTAGTGCAAATAGGGTCGAGTAAAGTATTTAATCTTGGCTTTCTAATGGTCTTTTAACCATATCATTTGATCCAACAGTTGTAGAGATATGTCTAGTTTAATTTAGGGTATCCTTGTAATGATTCTTAGCCATTGTAAATATGCAATATTTAAAGTGTATCAGTACTTTATTTTGCTTTAAGCACTGCCCTAACCCTTTTGGACATGCCTTTTACTAATTTTTGATACTTCTCAACTGCTAGCTTCTCCCAGTTTGGCTTAATTCTTTCTATAACTTATAAATCCCATTAAAAGGGCTTTTATGCCCTGTAAGGCCTTCTTTCAAGAAAACCTTAGAAGATTAAGTGCTTTACTTGGCCTCATTTATGCTAAGCACCATTTTCAATACATTAAGCACTACATTACAAGCACTTTAAAGCTGTCAAAAAGGCTATTACAATGGAAACCCTAAATTAAACTGGGCATATCTCTATAACCATTGGGTTAAATGATATGATTTCAAGGCTGTCAGAAAGCCAAGATTAAATACTTTACATTACATAAGCACCACTCTCACACCATTAAGCATTAAATCATGTATTTACATATTTACATCAGCTTAAAAACCATTATAATGAATGCTCTAGATTAAACTAAGCATATCTCTACAACCATTAGGTCAAATGATATGGTTAAAAGACTATTGAAAAGCTAAGATTAAGGACTTTTATTTATCTTATATGTACTAAGCATTAGTGTCAATGGTTGTAAAAATATGCTCAATTTAATCTAGAGCATTCATTGTAATGGTTTTTAAGCTGTTGTAAATATGTAAATACATGATTTAATGCTTAATGGTGTGAGAGTGGTGCTTATGTAATGTAAAGTATTTAATCTTGGCTTTCTGACAGCCTTGAAATCATATCATTTAACCCAATGGTTATAGAGATATGCCCAGTTTAATTTAGGGTTTCCATTATAATAGCCTTTTTGACAGCTTTAAAGTGCTTGTAATGTAGTGCTTAATGTATTGAAAATGGTGCTTAGCATAAATGAGGCCAAGTAAAGCACTTAATCTTCTAAGGTTTTCTTGAAAGAAGGCCTTACAGGGCATAAAAGCCCTTTTAATGGGATTTATAAGTTATAGAAAGAATTAAGCCAAACTGGGAGAAGCTAGCAGTTGAGAAGTATCAAAAATTAGTAAAAGGCATGTCCAAAAGGGTTAGGGCAGTGCTTAAAGCAAAATAAAGTACTGATACACTTTAAATATTGCATATTTACAATGGCTAAGAATCATTACAAGGATACCCTAAATTAAACTAGACATATCTCTACAACTGTTGGATCAAATGATATGGTTAAAAGACCATTAGAAAGCCAAGATTAAATACTTTACTCGACCCTATTTGCACTAAGCATCATTCTCACTCAGTCCAGCACTACATTGCAAATACTCCGAAACTGTGACAAAACTGTTGCAATGGATACACCAAATTAAACTGAGCATATCTCTACAACCATTTGGTCAAATAATATGATTAATACACTGTTAGAAAGCCACGATCGAATACTATACTTAATTGTATTTACACTAAGCATGATTCTCCGTCCATCAAGCGCTACATTGCACACTTTAAATAGTTGGATATTTACAACAGCTCTAAAACCGTTGCAATGATAACCCTAGATTAAAATGGTTATATCTCTACAACTGCTCATTCAGATCATATGATCAAAACACCATTTGAAAGCCAAGATTAAGTACTTTACTCTACCCTGCCAACTCTAAGTGCAATTCCCACTCTGTTAAGCGCTATATCGCACCCAGTCAAAAATGGCCAAACATTGCAACAGTTTTTAAGCCCACTGTATAGCGGCGGAGAATGGCAAAGATGCTGCTGTACGGTCGCTTCTCGATCATGGCGCGAATATTCACGCACCTCGCAACGATCTTTGGACACCACTACACAGTGCATCGTGGTTTGGGGATCCAGATGTTATGAGGCTCTTACTGGAGCATGGTGCAGACCCGGAGGCACAGTCAGACATCCACTACACGCCACTGCATGTAGCGGCGGGGAATGGGAAAGTTGCTGCTGTACGGTCGCTTCTCGGTCATGGCGCGAATATTCATGCACGTCGCAACGATCTTTGGACACCACTACACTGTGCATCGTGGAGTGGGGATCCAGATGTTGTGAGGCTCTTACTGGAGCGTGGTGCAGACCTGGAGGCACAGTCGGACACCTACTACACGCCATTGCATATAGTGGCGCAGAATGGCAAAGTTGCTGCTGTACGGTCGCTTCTCGATCATGGTGCGAATATTCACGCACCTCGCAAAGATCTTTGGACACCACTACACAGTGCATCGTGGAGTGGGGATCCAGATGTTGTGAGGCTCTTACTGGAGCGTGGTGCAGACCTGGAGGCACTGTCGGACATCCACTACACGCCACTGCATGTAGCGGCGGAGTATAGCAAAGTCGCTGCTGTGCGGTCGCTTCTTGATCATGGCGCGAATATTCACGCACGTCGCAAAGATCTTTTAACACCACTACACTGTGCATCGTGGAGTGGGGATCCAGATGTTGTGAGGCTCTTATTGGAGCGTGGTGCAGACCTGGAGGCAGAGTCAGGCATCCACTACACGTCACTCCATATAGCGGCGGAGAATGGGAAAGCTGCTGCTGTACGGTCGCTTCTCGATCATGGCGCGGATATTCATGCACGTCGCAATGATCTTTGGACACCACTGCACTGTGCATCATGGAATGGGGATCCAGATGTTGTGAGGCTCTTACTGGAGCGTGGTGCAGACATGGAGGCACAGTCAGACGTCCACAACATGCCACTGAATATAGCGGCGGAGAATGGCAAAGTTGCTGCTGTACGGTCGCTTCTCGATCATGGCGCGGATATTCATGCATGTCGCAGAGATCTTTGGACACCACTACACTGTGCATCGTGGAGTGGGGATCCAGATGTTGTGAGGCTCTTACTGGAGCGTGGTGCAGACCTGGAGGCACAGTCGGACATCCACTACACGCCATTACATATAGCGGCATGGTATGGGAAATTTGCAACTGTACAAGTACTACTCGAGCATGGCTCAAACACGCATGTGCGGGGGAGTGATGGCCATACCCCACTTCACCATGCGTCGTCAAGACAATATCTCAACATCATAGAGCTCTTACTGGAGAACAGAGCGGACATAGACGTACAAGACAACCAACGCAGAACACCATTGCATTTGGCAGTGCAGGAGGGTAACACGGAGGCCGTACAACTCTTACTCAAGCGTGGTGCAAACGTCTATGCACGTAACGAGGATCGCCGGACCCCACTTCAGCTTGCTGAGGCAAGAGGAAACCAGGACATCATACGGCTGTTCTCTGAACACATGCGACACGAATAGACGACATAGCATCTTCTCATGGATTTATGGTACTCTATGTGATTAATAACTTCTCCAGTCGCAGACGTTGAGACTAATATGTTATTACATGGAATCCGCGCGAGCGTTTCGAAAGTCAAGAGGCCAAGTGAGGTAGCTATTATACGCGATTTCGGACGTACTGTCACGGTATACGGTATAACTCAGGCTCGGCGGGCACGCGCGTGACGCTCCCACCCCTTATGTCTTACTGTGACTACACACCCATTTGTCCTCGCCCCACAAGTCGTCAGGTTCCCTTATCTAATATTCTATTACTTACCTTGAGTAGCTTGTGTTCCTAGCTGCACATCACAAATAATTGAACTTGACAGTGAATATGACGCAAGAGGGACCGCTGAGACCTAGCCTGAAGATTCGGATTGGGATCACAAGCCCCCGTTGTTCCAGTCATCAACCAATAGAACTGTCAGTCCGCCGTCGACGTTGCCGCCGCGTTACTGGACGGTACCGTGACGCGCTGCTCCAACAACGACTCGGATCCAAACATTTCTACTGGCACCGGACTTGATCCACATGTTGATATCATGTACGAGTGCATTGACTCGGAAATGGAGTATGCATAGCATCAATCACAACTACAGTAACTCGGTGACTGTACGACTAGTATGATAGCACCGCTTTCTACAAAAACCAGTGATATGTAGGTACGGAAGAACAAGAAGGGCGCAATCTGCTGAGCAGTGCCCATGCCAGTAGCGATACGCTACCGGACACGCAGACACATCCACTTCCAGGAACGAATGCTATGTGTTGTTGCTGTCGGGCTGTGTGTACTGTATGGGTGTTGACAATGCCATAGACACGAACAGTTTGTGATCGAAATTCAGGGCAATTGGCGGGACTTAGTTCCGCTTGATGTCCGGTTGGAGGCGCAACCAATTAAGAAAGAAACACTATTCTCAAGTACAGTATCTTCTACAGAAACACCAGGGCATACAAAAACAAAGGAGACGGGCATACTCCGTACACATTATGGTACAGACTCCGTGCGCAATACGTACAATCGATAGAACGTTCAAAGCTCTGTCAAGCACCTTAATCAGTCATAAAGACCCAGTGAGGATGGGCCCTGAACAACGGTTTTGGGTGAGGACTCGTTCTCAGGTGAATGAGACAGCATGACTCCAGACGATGAAGAAGAGGTAGCGGCGTCCCCCGAGAATGCCGTCCTGGATGAGTTGTAGGACCACTGTCTGTACGAGGGTACGATAGGCCGATGTCCATCATCTGGAATGATACCAGAAGCAAAAAATCCCGGGGGCAGAGGGAGCCCGGCATCCACCCAATCCCGTGGTTCAATATCCTGGAGGCCATCCACCACTCGACTCAGTGCCTGAGATGCAGGCGGCTCGAGATAGCGCATCCAAAGGTCATAAACCCCGCTCAAAAATATCATCTCCAAGAACTGCTTCTGCGTTTTAGGCGAGACTTCGCTGACGTGGACACCCTCGATGAGATATTTAACGGTTGTGTTAATCATGAACGATACATCGTTGGCCGTTTCTCCCATGATGAGCGGTCCGCAGTTCAAAAATGTGTCCAGGATAAGCAAGGGCCCGTCACGCATGATCGTCTTCGGTTCGGCCGGTAGCGGAACCCCGGAGAGTTTATTGATGTAGTCGCTTAGCTGCAGAGCACGTTCAGCCCAGCGCGGTCCCTTCGTATGTACCCACCCCGAAACTTCCTTCATTTCTCGCAGGCACGATCGGGTGGCGAGAGCGGTGGAACATCGGGCAATGAGCGCGATAGTGGGGTCAAGGTCGTTCCCGAGAGTTTTGAGCGACTCCACTGTCTCCGCACCGAAGAGTGTGTCCCAATATAGTGTATTCGTATCCGTGAACTTCTCCGTGATATACCATACGGCACGGGCACAGGTAACCGCGCGTCTTTTGCGTACACGCCGATCCAGGGTACACGACGAACTTGCGCAAGTCTTCAGGAGCCGCCCAATACTCCATCCCAGGCGCACCCCAGAATCCACCAAGAGCTCTCCGATGGTGTACTGATTATGACGTTCGGAATCGAGGAATCGGGGGATGGCACCAATGAACGATTCCAACTCATCGTCGGTCTGTAGAGACGAAATCGCCCAGCGCAATGCGTATAGATCGGAGTTTGAATGCGTTCTCTCTAAATCCTGTTCAATAGCTCGTACGATGCCACCGTGATATCGATCGCGACAGGCGTTGATGAGTTCGGGGAGACGGAAGCGGAAAAATATGCCATTGAGGGAAATGCATGATGCGAGGCTCCTGGTGGCGGAAAGGACGGCCAGCTGAATCAACTGCAAGGTGTGCCACAAGAGGTTAGATATTGGCGTCTTGAATGGTGAAGAAAGGTCGATCAGCGGCGCGATTGAGAGGAGGATGTATACGGCTCCAACGATGGAATAGACAACCAAAGCCATATATGCCACAACGACATTGAGAGAGAATAAACATATAATCAGGCCCGCGCCGAAGAGTAGGAGACTCAGATGAAGGAATAAGGGAATGGCGCTAATCACGTGGTCCAAGCGATGCTGACTAAGGCCATCGAAGAGATACGCCCTGATTCTTGCACGAGTCGAAGGGTCGGTGTGGCATCGGGAATAGGAAAGATATTCTTGGATCCACTGTCGGACCAAAATCGCGCTGAGTGAACAAGTGAGGCTGAAGATCAAGCTGAGTGCCCACAACACATTTACAGCGACGTCCAGGTCGCTGGGACGAGTAGACAGGATATTCGTAATGGGCAAGAATGTTGCATTAGCCGACTGGCCGAGCTGAAGCGATATCTGGCTGAGTAGCAACTCTGTCGAATTTGGTCTGAGGCCACCGATGGCCTTGGTTAAAAATATGGAAACGACGATGGAGAATAGACCAGCCTGGTGTGATCGGATGAAAATTTGCCCATCACAAAGGAAGATTTTGTACGCACGAAGTTTAAGATGGTATCAGTTTGCTCTTTCCAATGCTCCGCGAGCTGTGGATCGTGCTTTTCTGCTCGGGAGATGTAGAGTGGCCACATATCCCTGTTTGAACTTTGAAGCCGTTGTTCTGCAATCAAACGGAGGGACGTCGATTCACAAGAACCTGAATTAGAGACTAAAGGTGACCTTCGGCTAGCGGCGAAGAGATTTTTGTAGGTCGTAGGTTTGGGATGGATAACGAACAAGACGGATCGCCCTTAGTGCGAGGGATGGGAGCTGTAAGACGAACAAAAAGTGCCGTGAGTCACTAGCAAGAGAGGAGAATGGAGACTACTGTGGGCTGTTTTACCTTGGCATTCAATATGACCTGGGTTATTTTCGATATCCATCTTGATGGAGGTTGGGACCACAGCAGCGCTTGTGCGCAGTAGTGAGAGTGATTCGAGTCGATTCGTTGGGTACTGGCGACGGCGGGACGCCACCTATATAACACCCTCGATGGACTCGTGGTCGAGGTGATGTCTGAGGCTGTGTCCTAGGCTGACACTGGCGCTCCCAAACAAGGTAGTTACACCATTGTCTGGATTTGAGTCAATACACCGCCCATCTCCTGGGCCATACAGCCATATCTGTGGAACCATTACGGAACCGAAAAATGTATTATTTGAGGGAAGAGGATAGGAATGAGAAAGTACTCTCCTCAGTCCCCCTCAGCACGGATACATTTAAGGTGATAACACTTCTAAGATGTATAAAACTCTCCCCAACTACCTCTCGGCAACTTTTATGCGGGGAAATAGCAGTGGTTCACCTGATTGTCACAAGTAACCATGTAACAAGACAGGTCCGACAGTGTGACTAACGCACGTCTATCTACGGGCGATCTTGAACTCCGCTATATCCAGCAATATTCAAGCATTTCCAGCTCTCGGAAGTCCGGTCCCGTCCCTCCACGTGGATGTCATCAACGGGAGTTGTTCCCGGGTCTATCCGCGTGACTTCTATGGTCCTTCCTGCACGTGTCCCGCCCTCGGCAACCTCCGATGACGCGACTTCATCGTCTCCCACGTCGAGCTCGTCGTCTCTGACGACGAGCTCGCTGATTTCCACTTATCCACAACATAATATATGACATATATATATCAAATAATTTGTATTAATGAGTAGAATACGAATATAGTAATTATAACTCAAACCTTTCTCCCCATCCACGGTAAACCGGGGCCGGCTAACCGGATCCGCGTTCCAGTGTTTTCCCGCGCGTTCCCCACCTCGGCAACGTCCGATGACGCGACTTCGTCGTCTCCCACGTCGAGCTCGTCGTCTCTGATGACGAGCTCGCTGATTTCCACTTATCCACAACATAATATATGACATATATATATCAAATAATTTGTATTAATGAGTAGAATACGAATATAGTAATTATAACTCAAACCTGTCTCCCCATCCCCCGGTAAACCGGGGCCGGCTAACCGATCTGCGTCCTCAATGTTTTCCCGCGCGTTCCCCACCTCGGCAACGTCCGATGACGCGACTTCGTCGTCTCCCACGTCGAGCTCGTCGTCTCTGACGACGAGCTCGCTGATTTCCACTTATCCACAACATAATATATGACATATATATATCAAATAATTTGTATTAATGAGTAGAATACGAATATAGTAATTATAACTCAAACCTGTCTCTCCATCCCCGGTAAACCGGGGCCGGCTAACCAATCTGCGTCCCAATGTTTTCCCGCGCGTTCCCCACCTCGGCAACGTCCGATGACGCGACTTCGTCGTCTTCCCACACCGTGCTCATTGTCTCTGACGATGAACACACTTATTTCCACTTATCCAAAACATAATATATTACATATATATATCAAAAAATTTGTATTAATGAGTAGAATACAAATATGGTAGCTATAATTTAAAATAAGGTGCTTTCAGGTCAGGGCCCCGATCCCCGGTAAACCGGGGCCGGGCTAACCGATCCGCGTCCCTAGTGTTTTCGCGTGCGCGCATTTCCCCACCTCGGCAACTTCCGACAACGCGACTTCGTCGTCTCCCACGTCGAGCTCATCATCAAAGATGATGAGCTCGACAATTTCCACTACTTACGTATATAATATATAACATATATATGTCAATGGATTCAGACTAGTAATTAGAACATAAATTTATTGTTTATAGATCAAAATATGTTCTTCCCTCCCCTCCGGACACCCCACGTCGCGCACGCAAATTGGCTGCGTGCATTCCTTGGAGCTTTAGTCGACGAAGTAGGGACAGGTGACGCGTAGTTGACGCGTGGCTGTGGGGGATGACAGGAACATCGACCAGGCTTGAATCCGCCGACACAACCCCGACAAATCTTGGCCCGGCGTTTGGGGCGAAACCGATGGCGCAGGGAAAGGCCAAGGCCAAGTAGGAGGCCTCTGGGGTATCAAGGAGGATGAGGCGTATGTTTGGATCGATGGACTGGGAATAACGGAGGCGTCTTTCGACAAGGGAACGTGGGAAGCGAATGCAGGAATAGAAGAGCCCGTACTTGAGTCTATATTATTCCCCGAACTTTGGTGGAAGAACGGAGCGGGTGCTGGCTGAGGAAGTACCATTGGTGGATAGGGGCCTGGACCAGCGAAATCAAGTTGGACTCGTGCTTGAAAATCGCCCAAGGTCGCAGGGTCGACGCTGAGCTGCCACTCTAGGTAGGAGCACATCTCCCGCTCCATCTGGTTAATCTCCCGAAGCGCGAACATACCCTGGCCAACAATGCACCACGACTTGTTAGAATAGGTGTCGTCACAAATAATCTTGGAAGCGAGCATGAACACTGATATAAATAGGCGATGGCCGGAAGACCCCTTAGCAGCGGGGAAACGGGCGCGTTGGAGAAGATACAACGCGACAAATGTCACGGATATGTGCAGCCGCGTGCGGTGAAGGGCATAAGCGATAAAGTGGTCCAGCCGCGGGGTTTGGGTAGTAGTGGGAGGCCTCGGTATCGGGTGGGGATGAGGGGTACGTTCAGATCGATGGACTGGGAATAACGGGGGCGTCATTCGACAAGGTACGCAGGAAGCGAATGCAGGAATAGGAGAACCCGTACTGTGGTGGGAGAATGGTGCGGGTGCTGACTGAGGGTACCATTGACGAATCCTGATCCGTGAGCACCGGGTGGCATTTGCGGCGAAGCTGATGACGCGGGAGAGGTCGAGGCCGAGTGGGAGGCCTCTGGGGTATCAGGTGGGGATGAGGGGCATGTTCGGATCGATGGACTGGGAATAACGGGGGCATTTTTCGACAACGATACGAAGCAAGAATTAATAGAACACGTACTTGAGTTTATATTATTTCCCGTACTTTGGTGACGCAGGAGAGGCCAAGGCTGAGTGGGAGGCCTCTGGGGTATTGGGGGCATGTTCGGATCGATGGACTGGGAATAATGTGGGCATCTTTCGACAAGGGTACGCGGGAAGCAAATGCATTGTTAGTCAATGTATGTTGACGTTCAAAAGAGACTCACCTTTTGAGGCATACCTGGTACTGCGTGGCGTTGGCTAAGCGTTGACTAAAGTACAACGATACAGGCGCTCGTCACGGTCATTCTAAGTTTTTGTCACTCGCTGCCCACTCACCACATATCAAAAACATAACGTGCGTACGTAGATCAGCATTCTCTTCATTTGAGGCAGTGTTCAGACCTACCAAAAGTGATGCCTTCTAACTTCATGGAATACTTGTGCCGAGCACTGAGATGGGTAAGGCGGGTAATGAGCATGGACAACGTTGTGCAGCTGGTGAGTCTCCACCTTTTCTTCGCGCGCTGGTCCACTTATATTCCTGGGGAAAGGTCGCAATAGTGAGATCGTTTTGGCCGATAAGCGGCGGCATCATCATAGAACGGCATTTCGACGAGAGCGGGAATCTTGTATCGCATCGAACGGTTTGCTGGGCGGGTTGCCCACCTCCTGGGCTGGAAAACAGAGGCGTATCTCAAGTTTGAGATGGTTAGCAGTTGGATCGTCTTCATGTTCTAGTGCTTCAGTCGCTACTCCAAATATTTTAAACCAACATTCGCTTTGCGTTCGCACTTCACGAGATATGGCCAGAGACATGCTCGACTCCAAGGCTATCTGTAATGACACTCTAACAAGTCATGTTTCGGTAGTCAGGGAATGTTCGTACTTGAGATAGGGTGGAACACGTACCAAAAAACAGACTCGTTCCCATCATTGAGGAGTTTTCAGCGCCCATGCTCAACTTAAATACTATTGTGACAATACTTATTCCAACAAGTCATGTAGCGTTGCTCGAGTCTGGAACTAGACTCTTGGGATACGAAACGAGAAATCCTTGGCTGTGCTATATCATCATTCTCGTGAGTGTGTCTGACATCCGCACCATCTCATCCTTGTCCTCGTCGTTCTGTAACTCGTCATCATCGTTATCGATATCAGCAAGGTTGTCCTTGGCGGTTGGTGCTGTAGGGGCAACGAGTGAGCTCTCAACACAATACAAAGAGCTGTAATAAGACATACGGTTGCCATCCAGCGTACATTGAGCATGGGCAGAAGAAATAGGGTTAGATGGACGGTGGCCACTGTAGCCAGGCAAACTGTAGATCTGTTGTAGACGCGCACGAATGCGATCATTTGCCTGACGACGCCGCTCCTGCACAACCTTCAGGTGGGCAGCAAACACAGGAATATGTTCGTGGGCAGCAACAACCCTAGATAACTCTGTGTCGTCGTGATCCACCCAAGCTTGCAGGCGAGCAGCCTCAATGTTGCAGCGTTGAACTTCCTCCTTGGCACGCTCGAGCTTGAAATACTTGTTTGCTGCCTGCCTGTTGTGGAGGACGGACCAGTCTTTTGAGAGGAGATTGTGATCGGAATGTTTGAGGATTTCGAACTCGGAGAAAGTGCAGTATTCAACAACGTCAGAGTATACAAGGTGGGGCGGGGTGGCGTTTGGAGGGGGCGAGGGCATTGTAGTGGTCAATTGCATTACGAATTGCAGTGCAACGGCGAGCGAGTGCTTGCGCGATGTGTCTGCGTAGTTTATATCCTAAAAGTGTGTCAAAGACATCACATCAGCAAATCATTACACGCACCTGAGCCAGCCAAATTTGCCCTATCGAGTTCCATCAATCGACTCACAACAAGGCCTTGCAGCTCCTCAACGACACGGACAAACTTCTTGTTCGAAATGTACTGAAGGGTATTTTGATAGTCAGTATCGCTTCGTTGCCACCGTGACGTGATACCCAGCAGCCGCTCAATGTCCTCAACCACACGGTATGCCCGCTCCAGCCGCTCATTAATGAGGTTCACTTCTCTGCTGATTGCTTCATGCTTGCTGTTCTTCACGACTTCTCTAGTATCAACGCCATCAGCAAAGTCACTTGGAGCGAGGTTCAAAGGTTCCATGTTGTCGATTAACTTGCGGACCGCAATATACTCCGTACTGAATGAATCGTGAGATAGAATAACGATGTATCAAAATGACTTACTCAAGCATGAATACCTTCTCCAGAGCCTCCACATAGGAAACCCTCAGTGTTGTTTCCTCGGGCTCTTTCCGCCTTGCAAGAGAGAGGAAAGTGCTTTCCTCCTGGCGCCAGCGTATGAAGTCAGCAGCCGTAAAACCGGTGGACGCCTCGAACTGTTCGAGTTGTAGACTGTGGACGACTTGAATCTTGAGTGCTTGCTTGTAATTTTGTAGAAGGAAGTCACCTAGAGTAGTATCAATAAGAGAAGCGCTGCCAAAACACAGATATAGACATACCGAGCGACGCATATCGATCTTCATTCACTTGTTGTATATGCAGGTCAATTGACTGCATCCAGCGAAATGCAGAAGAATGCCGAATATTGCGCGCAGTCCCATTGAGGCTCGAGAATAACCTCTCACACGTTGAGAGGTCTTCAAGCCCAAAGCCTGGTCGATAAAGTGGATGGTATTTCAGCTGGCAAGCTCGCTTGTGAGCCCAGCAATGAAAGGCATCTACAACGCATTGAATACGCTTTTCGACCGCTTCGTTTTTCAGCGAGCTGTGGTGAAGAGTAACGTCGAAGACGCAATTGATATCATATCCGAGGCCTTGATCATATCCAAACACGTTTAAGATTGTCGCAACCGCGGCAAGTGCGTGCTTTGCCCTGTGCAACAAGCTTCAGTGGATGAAATGAAAATGCATGAATACTTACATCTCTGCTGACTGCACAAACTCGATCAAAAATTCGACAATACCGTGCCGACACACGCAAGCAAACACGCCCGTTTGCTCAAATGCCTCTTTGGAAGCCGGTGGAAGTTCCTTTGCTGTTGCAGCCTTCCAGTCCCTGCCACAGCGAACGTCATTCTCATCTTCTGGAACCGTTGAGCCATCCTTGAGAGCTACAGCTGTCGCCTTCTTAGCCCTTTCTGCAGCTGCGTGCGATTTCACGTCATCCTTAAAACTGTTCACGAAGTCGCGGGAGAGGAAAAGGTCGCTGGAAAATGTGCGTTCATCACACGTGCCGGCCGTCTTGTCGCGCTTTTGGGAGTCGCACCCATCAATAGCGTGCATCCGCGCGGGGACAAGGCGCTCCTCGTTCGGTTGCTAAATGGAGATAAACACGTGGTCACAAAGTACAGCGAGAAATGTACCTCAAACCCACATGCAGGACACCCATATTTCATCTGCCAGTTGGGGGTGTCTCGGCCAAGCGCGGTGTTAACCCTTGTTTGTAGCCTGCGCTGCACCTCGGAGAAGACATCGAATGCACGTGAAAAAAGTTGTTCGAGGGAGTTGACATACTTGAACTGATCGAAACTTAGTTTGGAGGGGATATAAGAGGGATTGCATACCTGCTGAAAGGCGCATATAGCCTTGACAAAGCCTTGAACACCAAGGCTCGGCTGTCGGCGGCGGAGATGGTAGAAAATATCGAGAATATCTACAGAGAATGCGAGCCTGGACGAATGGGTGTGCCTGGAATGAGCCCCACATGCATGAGTGAAACAATGGCATTTTCTTGCTCGCGCTGCCGTACGCTCACAGTATGCGAGCTGCTGGCTGGAAAAGCAATCAGTCACGAAAATGACTGAATACAAGCTTACAAGCCTTTTATCCCCAGCACAGGTATCAGCCAGGTGTTGTCAGATTGAGTCTCAGGGCGAGACGTAACGCGGGTGGATTTCCATTCAAGATACGGGTCGACAAGGGATGGCACAATGGCGGTCCATTCCCTCTCTGCAGCTTTGCGTCGTAAAAGCCGTGAGCGCGACACGCAGCTCTTTCTGCTGCCACCAAATGCACTACAGTAAAAATCAGAAAAGAAAAAAGTAGGAAAATAAGGACGACGCACAGTATGGTGGTTTGCAGTGTAGCGTGTCGTGCAGCTGTCTTGTCCATCTCATCTTCCATATCGTTAACTCCATCGTCCTCTACGACATCTTCCCATTCATCTAACTGTGAATCGATGTTCATGTATTCGTCGAGGATGGATGTGTCGGGATGTCGGGGATGACGGTCCAATCAATCGCACTTGGTGATTTGTTCGCAATCATCCCCACCTCAGCGATCTTTTGGCGTAAAAGTGCAGTCAAGCCTGTTGGGATGAGATAAATACATGTACGCTCACAAGAATTATGAAAAACTTACGGTGTTCTGCTTTTTTTCGCCGGTCATCCAGCTCCCTTTGTTCCTCATGCATTTGCGACATCGTCAAGATCCTTGGGTTCTTTCTGCTTGGGCCAGAGTAATCTCTTACCCTTGAGGATGTGATTTTTCTTTTAGCACGAGTGACTTGGAATGACATGTTGGAGTGTGACGTAGAAGAAGAAGAGGTGGCGGCATCACGAGCCGGAAAAACGCGCTAGCACTGGATCACATTAACGCCTTCACGATCCAAGGACTCGTTACATTGCAATTATAGGGAACATTGTAGAGCATCTATTAGGAGATAAAAGGTGTTTTGTAAGGTATGAAAGAGGGTGGGATGAACAATTGCATGAGCAACGTTCACAACTGCTGATTGAGAGGCCGCGGATCAATGACTCGGATCAATACTACTATAGTACTGGCTAAATCAATGTGATCGATTCCTGGCAGCACCACTTTGCGCTGTCATGCATGTAGAGCATCCAACGTTCAGTTCATGGCTGTTCCTCTTTCATGGTTTTCAGCATTACTCTTCAAGTTTCATTACCGATTGTTTACAGCTTTCGACGACTTGAGTGAAATTGATTCAGCATCTGAACTTGAACAAGTCACGCTGTTCGGCTCATGCACTCCGCCGTTTATTACACCACAAGGCAGAATGACAATCGCTCGTCAAACCGCCCCATTGCATGTATTCCCTCAATAACCCTCTTGTATTTGTGCAGAAGCTCCTTCACGTTGGACAGATGGAGGTCATCTGCAGCCACTTTCATGAATCGTTTGGACGACTCGGAGCGATGCACCTGAGTACAGTTGATGTTGGACTGGATAGTGATGTCTCTATGCGATTTAAGTTGGGAGTCAGAGTGCAGGCAGGAGGAAGGAGCGGTGCTTGTTGCAAAGGCGGGCTCTGCCTGGCGATTATTAACAGACTGAAACCCAAGAATAATTTGACCCGGGCCAGAAACAGCGCAGTACGAACAACACATTGAGCACACCATATAAGAAATTCATGTATGACGAAATTAAGGACATAGACGACTATACTACTGGCAAGCCATACTAACATCATGCAAATCATTTTCCTCCTCAACACGTTCATTCTCAGGTGCACTTCTTTTGGCCCGCTTCTTCCGAGGCGGCCCATACACCGTCTCACCATCTTGCTCACGCTGAGCATTTTGACGTTTCCGAGCTTCCTGTTGCTCAGAAGTAAGTACAACCCATTTGCATTGCTTACTTTCAAGGGCATTTCTCAGTGCCAGGCTCTTATCAGTGCTAAGGCCACCAGGATTCTCCACTTTGCCGTCTCCAGGCCACCCAATTAGGGCAACGCCTAATTCCTCGACGATTTTGCTCTCGTAGTTTGCATAATTCATCCTCTTATGTGGGAGACTATGATTCTTTTCCTCAAGAATCGACACTGATGTTTTCAGTCAGCCCAACGGCTAAGGATAGGTAAAAAGTGAACGTACCAAGACCTCTCTGAATGATGTCACGGCATTCAGTGCGCATCGTGCTCTGCAGCACTGCAGCCTTTGTAGGACCTACCATAGTACTATATTAGTATTAGGTATCAATGAATAAGAGATTGATACACACCATCTTGGGTTTTGATACCATCGCCGCAGCCCGAAATATGGAACCCTTCCATTTGCAATGCCACCTTATGTGGTGTGGTTTGCCCGACCTTTGAGTGCTCAAGCCACTTGGATGCCCCTTTCGTTGAATATGCCCCAGCGGAATACGTGTGTGCCATATCACCACGACAGAATAAAACCATTAGTTCTGTTTTGTAGAGCATGTGGAGCTCCTTGCACTACAGAAAACTTAGTGGACGATTAGGAAGATGCCCGAAATGGTACCATACAATACTTGCAATTATATTAAATTTTGCATTCACTGCCCTGCTGAGAGCTGCGTTGCACAGTCTTTTTGGCACGTCGTCTCTCTCAGCCCTGGACTGGAGATGTCTTGTTAGTATATCGCTCTTTTCTGTATTCGATAATTCTTGAAACTCGGAGCTGAGTTCATCATGCCTCTCTTTCAATAGTGTCCGAAGCGTTGTCTTCTGGCCGTTCTCCTTGTCTAAAAAAGAATCATATCAGTAAAAACAGCTGAAGGACAGGATTGAAAACTTACCGTTATTCTCTTCTTGAAGCTTCATGCCACAGAACACACTAAAGGGTGTTGCGTTTCGCTTTGAGAGCTTTTTGTCACTTGCAAGACCAGCAAGAGATATCACGTAAGATGCTTTGCTGGTTCGGAGGTCACTGTTTGTTGAGACAATGTAGAAAGAGAAGAGACAAACCGTCCATGCCTTTTTGCAATGTCATGGAGCCTTCCAACGAAGTCCTCAACAACGATGTCAATCTCATGAGTCAACGTGCAGCGGTTCTCCTTGTTTCGTCCCTGTGTTTCATTTTCTACTACAAGTCTGTTGGGCATGCTGGGGATGGTGTGGACGCAGAGAAAAAGTTGTTGATTGCCGTCCGTCTGAGCTTGACCATCAACATGGCATGAGACTGCGTTACTGTAAGGGATACGTTGAATTGTAACTACCTGAATTATTGACATTTACTAGCTGAACTTTAATTGGCATAGCAAAGCGCTCGAGGCACTGCTCAACTATGCCAAGTATAGTGGGCACTTAAAGGTTGCGTTGGTGTACACGCTCATTGTAGAAGGTTGAAATCTTCATTATATATTAACGGGACATGTGCTCGTACAGAGATTCTACTGGAACAAGAATCAGAGGCAGAGACGAAAGCAAGAGGAGGCGCTCATACTCACACTAAATAATTCGCTTGGTTCTCGATCATGCGAAACAGTTTCGCGTACTACACAAAGGGAGGCGCTTATGAATCTGCTTAAAAATAAAGCGGGTAGTGGAGCGCAATGTGCAATGCACACACCTCGTCGTGAAGGGCTGGGACGCGTGTGGGATGTTGTGGGATGCGCACCGAGGAATGGATGACCCCTCATGGAGCAGGGCGTCATCTGACTGCACACAAAAAGGTCCGTGTTGACGTCGAATTCAAGGTTGAGGAGTGGGGGATGTGGGAGAGCGCAAGGTCCATGCAAGGCTGCCTTAAGCGTGTGGGTATACCGACAAAATAGCTGGTATCGAGTGAAGCGAGGCGAGCTTATACTGGCGGAGGAAAGACTGTCGGCACAGATGGTGCCGCCTTCAATTTGATTACTATAACAGTGCGTGCTGCATTGGCATCGCCGTCGGGAACATGGGACAAAGACTCACCATCGCTGAGCTCTTGCACATCATTGACCCTTGGGTCCGCAGCAGACCTGGACCGTCTACGCACCAGTAAGGATGGGTTCTTGAGGGACGCACCATAGCTTGCGAGCAACTTGGCCGTACAAGTTGTGATGAGTAATGAGATAGCTAAGGACGAGCTGCACGCACGTTAGTTCAAGTAGTATGTCGATTTCTCCCTGGTGTCCGTGGCCTCTGACAAAACGGTTCACTGTGTTCATCTTCCATGTGGTTCCCTCTCTGCAAGGCGCGCACTGGCCGCATGACTTATGTTTGTAGAACTGAGTGTACATAGATCAGAGAGAAAGATAACAGGAGTGACCGACCTGAGAGAATTGAATGATAGCCGCAACAGTATCGGTCACTTTGTCCAGCACGATGACAGCACCAGTACCGAGACTGGAATGAGTCACTGGGCATCTTTGAGAGTCGAAATCCATCCTGTAAGTTGCATCAGAGTCGGCATCTAGAAGTCACGGCATGATGCTTGAGGCCTTGAGGAAAGGGGACACAGGGAACAAACGCAGGAATAGAAGAACCGGTACTTGAGGTGATATTACTCAGCAGGTGCTGGCGAGAAAAAACCGTTGGTGGATAGCGGCCAAGCGCAGTAACACAAGAACACCAGGGGAACTCGTACTGTAAGACGGCGTGGTATGAGTTTTGGCTGAGGAAAGATAGGGCCCGATAAAGAGCCTCGGTAGCTCGGTAGAATTGGCAAGTGCGTACAAATTGGAAATCCGTTGGGCCGCCTCGGACACGTGATCCACCTCGCCATTCCAGAAGCGGGTGGCTGACGACGCCTCTGTATTATGGACACGAGCACTCAGCGCTCAGCAGCTCATTTCGTTTCCCACCTATTCGCATGCCCAGAGTCCCTCTCCTACCGCACTGCCTTCTACTACCCAATCTCACGGCTGGACCACTTCATCGCTCATGCCCTTCACCGAACGTGGTTGCACTCATCAGTGATCGTTGGGCCACCTCAGGCACATGATGCGCCTCGCCCACCTCTCAGATCCCCTCTCCTACTGCACTGCCTTCTACTACCCCAACCTCACGGCTGGACCACTTCATCGCTTATGCCCTTCACCGCACGTGGCTGCAATCGTTGGGCTGCCTCAGACACATGATGCGCCTTGCCACTCCAGAGCAGGTGGCTAACGCCCACCTCTCAATTATGGACACCAGCACTCAGCAAGCAGTGTGCTCGTTTCGTTTCCCACCTATTTGCATGCCAGACTCTCCCTACAGCACTGCCTTCTACCACCTCGACCCCACGGCTGGACCACTTCATCGCTTCACTGCACGCGGCCGCACTCATCAGTGACGTTCACTGCGCTGTATCTTCTCCAACTCCTCAAGGCCCGTTTCTCCGCTGCTAAGGATCTCTCGGCCATCGCCTATTTATTTCAGCGTTCACGCTGGCTTCCAAGATTATTTGTGACGACACTTACTCGAACAAGTCGTGGTGTATGGTTAAGGGTATGTTTGCGCTTCGGGAGATCAACCAAATGGAGCGGGAGATGTGTTCCTAACCTAGAGTGGCAGCTCAACGTCGATCCTACGACATTACACGATTTTTAAGCCCAAGTCCAGCTTGATTCGCCGGTCCAGGGCCCATGGTACCCCCACACAGCACCCGCTCCATTCTCCCACCAAAGTATGGGAAATAATATAAACTCAAGTACGGGTTCGTCCATCTCTACATTTGCTTCCCGCGTTCCCTAGTTGAAACACGCCTCCGTTATTCCCAGTCCATCAATCCGAACATACCCCTCATCCCCATCTGATACTGAGGCCTCCCACTCGGCCTCGACCTCTCCTGCGTCACCGGTTTAGCCGCAAACGCTGCCCGATGCTCACGAATCAGTATATACTCAGTCCATCGATCCGAACATGCCCCTCATCCCCACCTGATACCCCAGAGGCCTCCCACTCGGCCTCGACCTCTCCCGCGTCATCAGCTTCGCCGCAAATGCCACCCGGTGCTCACGGATCAGGATTCGTCAATGGTACCCTCAGTCAGCACCCGCACCATTCTCCCACCACAGTACGGGTTCTCCTATTCCTGCATTCGCTTCCTGCGTACCTTGTCGAATGACGCCCCCGTTATTCCAGTCCATCGATCTGAACGTACCCCTCATCCCCACCCGATACCGAGGCCTCCCACTACTACCCAAACCCCGCGGCTGGACCACTTTATCGCTTATGCCCTTCACCGCACGCGGCTGCACATATCCGTGACATTTGTCGCGTTGTATCTTCTCCAACGCGCCCGTTTCCCCGCTGCTAAGGGGTCTTCCGGCCATCGCCTATTTATATCAGTGTTCATGCTCGCTTCCAAGATTATTTGTGACGACACCTATTCTAACAAGTCGTGGTGCATTGTTGGCCAGGGTATGTTCGCGCTTCGGGAGATTAACCAGATGGAGCGGGAGATGTGCTCCTACCTAGAGTGGCAGCTCAGCGTCGACCCTGCGACCTTGGGCGATTTTCAAGCACGAGTCCAACTTGATTTCGCTGGTCCAGGCCCCTATCCACCAATGGTACTTCCTCAGCCAGCACCCGCTCCGTTCTTCCACCAAAGTTCGGGGAATAATATAGACTCAAGTACGGGCTCTTCTATTCCTGCATTCGCTTCCCACGTTCCCTTGTCGAAAGACGCCTCCGTTATTCCCAGTCCATCGATCCAAACATACGCCTCATCCTCCTTGATACCCCAGAGGCCTCCTACTTGGCCTTGGCCTTTCCCTGCGCCATCGGTTTCGCCCCAAACGCCGGGCCAAGATTTGTCGGGTTGTGTCGGCGGATTCAAGCCTGGTCGATGTTCCTGTCATCCCCCACAGCCACGCGTCAACTACGCGTCACCTGTCCCTACTTCGTCGACTAAAGCTCCAAGGAATGCACGCAGCCAATTTGCGTGCGCGACGTGGGGTGTCCGGAGGGGAGGGAAGAACATATTTTGATCTATAAACAATAAATTTATGTTCTAATTACTAGTCTGAATCCATTGACATATATATGTTATATATTATATACGTAAGTAGTGGAAATTGTCGAGCTCATCATCTTTGATGATGAGCTCGACGTGGGAGACGACGAAGTCGCGTTGTCGGAAGTTGCCGAGGTGGGGAAATGCGCGCGCGCGAAAACACTAGGGACGCGGATCGGTTAGCCCGGCCCCGGTTTACCGGGGATCGGGGCCCTGACCTGAAAGCACCTTATTTTAAATTATAGCTACCATATTTGTATTCTACTCATTAATACAAATTTTTTGATATATATATGTAATATATTATGTTTTGGATAAGTGGAAATAAGTGTGTTCATCGTCAGAGACAATGAGCACGGTGTGGGAAGACGACGAAGTCGCGTCATCGGACGTTGCCGAGGTGGGGAACGCGCGGGAAAACATTGGGGACGCAGATCGGTTAGCCGGCCCGGTTTACCGGGGATGGAGAGACAGGTTTGAGTTATAATTACTATATTCGTATTCTACTCATTAATACAAATTATTTGATATATATATGTCATATATTATGTTGTGGATAAGTGGAAATCAGCGAGCTCGTCGTCAGAGACGACGAGCTCGACGTGGGAGACGACGAAGTCGCGTCATCGGACGTTGCCGAGGTGGGGAACGCGCGGGAAAACATTGAGGACGCAGATCGGTTAGCCGGCCCCGGTTTACCGGGGGATGGGGAGACAGGTTTGAGTTATAATTACTATATTCGTATTCTACTCATTAATACAAATTATTTGATATATATATGTCATATATTATGTTGTGGATAAGTGGAAATCAGCGAGCTCGTCGTCAGAGACGACGAGCTCGACGTGGGAGACGACGAAGTCGCGTCATCGGACGTTGCCGAGGTGGGGAACGCGCGGGAAAACACTGGGAACGCGGATCCGGTTAGCCGGCCCCGGTTTACCGTGGATGGGGAGAAAGGTTTGAGTTATAATTACTATATTCGTATTCTACTCATTAATACAAATTATTTGATATATATATGTCATATATTATGTTGTGGATAAGTGGAAATCAGCGAGCTCGTCGTCAGAGACGACGAGCTCGACGTGGGAGACGATGAAGTCGCGTCATCGGAGGTTGCCGAGGGCGGGACACGTGCAGGAAGGACCATAGAAGTCACGCGGATAGACCCGGGAACAACTCCCGTTGATGACATCCACGTGGAGGGACGGGACCGGACTTCCGAGAGCTGGAAATGCTTGAATATTGCTGGATATAGCGGAGTTCAAGATCGCCCGTAGATAGACGTGCGTTAGTCACACTGTCGGACCTGTCTTGTTACATGGTTACTTGTGACAATCAGGTGCAGTGGTTCAGATTCACATGCTCATGCCGCTCAATCGGTGTGTTTGTTTCCCACACGCCCCGTGATGACATAATCATTTCTTTTCACCCACCAGGAAAATCTTTACCCTCCGACTCGCCCCGTTCCTGAAAATTTGTGCCAACTCCGGGGCATCGCAGCAGACATCTCCCGTTCAGCAGATCAATCCCGTATGTCTCGGCCCAGGTTAAAGCAAGTCTCAGGGAGTGCACTCGCTATCTCGAGGCCGAATGTACCAAGCTCGAAAACCTGACACAACTCGCACACAAGGCCGCACAAAACGCCTCGGACGTGTTGCACTTGAGGATCCGCTTTTTTGAAGCCCTGGACGATCGTATTCAGGAGCTCTCGCAGTTACGCGCAAGATTCGTCGATAATCGTCGAGCATTCCATGATCAACCGAACAATCTTCTCATCGGGGAAATCCGGAATGCGAGAGGCCACGTCCACACTGGAATGCTTTCGAGCGTGAAACCGCTTTTCGATAAAATCGAAAAGTATTACAATGAGGTTAACGTCTCCCTCTTTGTGGAAGAGGAATCCCTCCGGAAGATCCGTAGCTCGTTGCGTGTTACCCCTGACAACAAACGTCGGTGGGAATATATCCGGGATGCGTGTAACGAAGCTTGCAATCTATTAACAACAGGAGTAAGCGCTACATTTCCTCGAATTCCTTCCATACTGACATCAGACAACCAGGTACCTCAATCACCTCCCCACATGCCACAATCGATGGTAAGTGCTTCTGTCATCCATCTTCCTTTTTCCGTGGATCTAACCTTTCTTTCTTCCTAGCCGAAGAATAAGGCTGCTCGTAATATCAACGCCCTCGCACAAACCGTCTCGGAAGCCAGGCAAAGCCTCCAACAAGCCAACCAGGGCATCACAAACGTGACGCAACACCCGCAGTTTGGCCTCCAGCGGCTCCAAAGCGAGTACGAGGACGGCAAGGATGCGTGCCAGCAGAGGATCGGCGAAGTTCTCCAATTTTCCAAGCACTTCTTGAACTCTTTCGTCGAGATACCCCCACTAGACGACTTCAGGGATCACGTCCTTCCCTCAGCTGCTGAGTCGTCATCGCGTATCATTCAAGAGGTCTACGGACAAATGAGAAGTAACGGTGAGTTCCGTAGAACACCCTACCACTGTCGATTCGTTTAATTAACTTGTATGATCTTCTCTGCCAGCCCACGCCGTGCTGAGAGCCCTACCGCAGCTCAAAGGCCATTTCGCAAGTTTTGAACACTGTTTACCTATTGCGGACGCGTCGATGCAGGATATGTACAGTAAACTTCGAGGACTTGTGCAACCCTAGAACAGCCGGACAAACCACCTCAAGGTGTGTTCCGTAGGATGAAGCCCGAACAGCTCAGGAATGCGCGACTCGACTGGAGGGACCTCGAGAAGCAGTGGGCGGCTCAATTACACCTATAACAGGCACGTTTCCTGTATCGTTTATCCTCGAAAGTCACAACCAAGGAACCCGAACTCGACATCCGGGTCCTCGATTCAAAATATCCAAGCACCCATTTAAACCGATCACAAACTCGCGGCGGAGGCAGTTTCTCAACTCCCAATTGTACTTATATTATTCACGATACCCAATTCTGTGCATCCCAGCCTCCCATTTTTTTGCTTTATCGCAGGCGATTTTTATGCTACAGAAACGTATCATGATTTGAAGTCTCATGTTCTACAAGGATCTTATGGTAGATAAACAACATAAATATTACTGTACTCTAAATTGAACGCACTTTGCTCAGGCCTAATTTGCCTGTCCCCAACCGTCGGTGGCTGTGACGGTTTTTATAAATCGGTTCACACGGCTTCCTTCACCCATGGCCAGCACCTTATTACGCTCAAAGAAGAGAGCACTGAGGAAATCTCTATCATCCACTCTTCGCGCGCTTTCGCAGGACGATATCCGCATCCAATGTGACTATTAAGCCTTTCCCCATTGCCTTCAGGATTTCAACTTGAATAACACCCGTCATCTTGCTATAAGCCAGCGCAATCGTTCAGCGAGTCCTCTCTGCGCCGTGGTTTGATGAAGCCACTAGTCTTTTGAGCGTTGTCTTGGAGCTGTTGAGACACGTGGTCCTGCTGGGCTGCAAGAGCTTCGAAGGCGTGTGCCCCGATGTCAACTTGCGCTGGAGGATGTCGATTGAGCCTGGAGCTGGCGGACAGATGCATCGGAAGAGTCAGGTGGAAGGGCTGAAAACGGTAAGCTATTGCTATGAGGACGTAAAGGGGCGCAGGAATAGGCTGAGAAACTGAATGTTTATTAGGAATCAAACACCCGGAAGGGATCAGAAAGGAAGTACGATGTCTGAGCGCAAGCCTTTGAAAACAATACAATGTGTCGCCATTGAAGGCCAGACAGCTGCAGGCGATAATCCTCACCGTAAGTTAGCTGGCCCGAACGTACCGGTCGATCACAGGCAAAGCTTGCATCACAATCTTAACCCCGAGTCCGTAGATTGGTTGGATGTATCGTGGGATAGAGGGTCTGGTGATCAATCACGGCTGCTTATAGAGTTTGTCAACGGAGACGTGATCAAAAGTGACGCGATTCATTGCTTGCTTCACTAACGAAGGAACACTGGAAAGGGCAACCTTTGTCATTCAGGTGATTGCTGCACTCTTTGCACGATCTTCTCAGAGGCGACGATCGGTATCTTTCACTTTAGAACGCCACCGGCATAATTATTGATTGATTTGTACAGCGTCGATCGTACAAGATGGACGCCTACCGACGCTCGCGGTGGAGGCTCGCGTGCTCATCCCATGCCTGCCGATGTATCCCATTTCAGTTTCACATGCTAGGACACAGTATTTAGGGATGTGCACCTGAATAAATCGTCGTCGTCTCATCGCCTGCGTCACGGTGCCCGCGTTCGTGTCAGCGCCCCACTCTGTTGAAGCCTCTCGAACATTTCCCACGCCACTTACCCTCTTCTCTTGACCGGCTTCACCAATTAATTGCTTTCAACACAACACAACCATGTTACCGGTGGGTTCCATCTGGCTCTGTCAAGCTTCTTGGCCGGTTATCATTAGAGGCGTTTCTCCGCTATTGACGTTCTCTCAACTCGAAATGATCGCATAGATTGATCTGTTTCCGGCTACTGCCTACGGTGCGATCGGATACAAAGGTAACCCCCTCTTTCTGCATCACATTAGCCCAAATGAAGGCACATTCAACAGAGACACCTTCATTATGGTTGCCTTCACTTCGCACGAACTTGCACCCCCTTCCGACCCGATTCCGAGATATTTACTGTATATGCCAGTGGAGGGTCCGCGTTTGATGCGGCGTGTGCCATACTGGCCTCATGTTCCTGGGGTAAACAAGGTCAGATGTGACGCAACAATCATTTTGAATTTCATGCCGAATTACAATCGCTCGAATGAGGGCACATTCAACACACAGAGACGCCTTGCTCCGGTCGCCTTCCGAAATCCAATCCTGTGGCGCAAATCTTGGCCGATGATTGGGAGATTGATTTTGGATTGGTTGAGCACGTTGAATTGTGGACGGAACGGTGATAGTATGGGAATCCCCTACAAGGATTGAGATCTTGAGATCCGTTCTACAGTATACCACTTGGGGAGTCACGCGCGAAGACTAGATATCATATCACCATCGACAAGCGCTTGGGGCCTAAATTACATCCTATTATATCGACATTCGTACAGCCCTCTCATTACGATTCAATCCCGTCAAGATCCTCCCAACAACCTCTTTCTCCCCGACAAACTTGAAGTACACACAAGGGGGTCGGGCCGACACCGGGGTTTCCCGGATTTGAAAAAAAGTTGAGCTCCTCACCAAACTTAATATATGAATCAGAAACTCCTTATTAACCATGGCAGATGACCCATTACACGATCGGCAGACTCGCGGGCCCGTCGGCAGAGAAGGATACGATTCGGAGGAGGGTGATGCCAAGCCGCCTAGAATACGGCAGTGAATGGGACTGACCATGAGCACACTTGCAAAGATACCGTACGACAGCGGGGCGGAGAATGCACGTACTCTTCTTGGTATTCACCAGCCCAACGCCCTGGCCAATAGCTTCAGAAAGTGAGCACATGACATTCACGGTGTGCCCCACTTTGACAGGCACTGAATACGGGGACTTGCTCCCAAAAGGACCGTATTGTTCCAGAATGCTAGGAACGACAACGACGCAAATCTAGTCTCCAAAAATGTGTGGGTTTATTGGGCGTCACATGTAGAAATCAAATGCTGTGACGATAATTGGATCTAAGGTTTCGGGGTCCGGTAATAGAAAATCTGTGGAGTGCATACAAGGACTATCTTAGCCTAAGCGCTGCAGAAAAGGTATATAGTAAACACCACATGTACAGTCTGTGCAAACTTAGCGCACCGACTTCCACGTAACAACTGAATCATGTCTGCATCTGAACTCGAATCTCTTGGACTTGATGCTGCGGTCATCACTAAACTGCAGACTGTTATCAGTTCAGACCAAGTCGACAGTGGCGCTATCATCGCCGATGTCCTGGGCGATAACGTTGCCAGTGTCCCGGCTACTGCCCAATTCCTTGGAGGAATGTCAAAGTTGATGCCTTCACAATCTCAAAAAATTTCAACG